>JARHVA010000465.1:4387500-4567500 GCA_037957365.1 Torreya grandis | reverse complement strand
CTTGTGGCTTGCAAGGCCTTCTCAAATAGGGGCAAAATGTAGACACTTCATTTTCACCACTTCCATTTCTAAACTATGATCAAAGTGTATTTTCATAATCAAACACAAATTTAACCAAAATTCATTAAAATCAACCCAACTCTCTCAAAATTTTGATGTATGCATTCTATGAAACATTAGTACATGCCTAATTGAGGTAATGCACTACATCAGATCATTAAATTTATTAAAAAGTAACCAAACATGGTACCTTGTTTGAAAATTACCCTCCAATCAATTAACCAAATTCTTATATTATCACATCTTATCCCATAAAATTCACATCACATTACATTAGTTAGTTAAGATCAATTAATTATCTAAACTTATTCTTAAAATAAGGTTACATGGAATGCACATATTACAAATATAGAAAAATAAATATTCTTATGTATCCTAATCATCCAAACAACTTGCCAATTTAATATTTAAATCACATGGAAAGGCTTACCTCACCTTACAAAGCTTACACCTTACAAAGCTTATATCTTCTTACAAAATACTATCCTCTTCTTACATGTCTCATGCTCCTCATCATTAAGGATGTAATAGACATTTTGAACACTCAATCCTCATCTCAAGATGGATGATTCACATCCATTTAAAAAATATATAAATTGGATGTTTTCCTCCAATTTAGATAATCTTCTTAATCATAATCTTACTATGCCAAAATTTCTCAAGATATAATATTTAGAAATTTATTATGACAAAATAACCTTAGAAGCTTCAATCTCCTTACATATTCTTGCAATCTAATTTTCTTTCATCAATTTCCAATCCATAACAAAGCCACAACACTCAAGGTGAAAAAGGAGAGATGCCACTCAATCAAGGAGATCAACATTTCTAAAGACCCTTTGTTCAACATTTTGAGCACCATCCTACTTAAATCAATTCCTAAGTAGGTAAATCACAAGGTAATATTTATTAATTTTTTTTGTTTATATTCTTTCTTTTGATTTGTATTTGCTCACCTCTGGTAGAGGGCTAGTAGATGTTTTGATTCTCTAATATTTTTTGATTTGTGATCATAAAAGTTAGATCTTATTCTATTACATCAAATCCCTATCTACACCAATGACCAATCATGTCAATCAGATAAAGGTAGAAGGTAAAATATGTTTGTAAGTAATGACTAGGAGGCATAACCTACAATGGAAACTTGAGATAGTTTTTACGTCATTATATTAAAATTACCTTTATAGGGTGTGACCATAAAAAAAATGTCATAGAATATTGTGTTTACGATATAGCTATGAGTTATGTCATGTACTATGCTTAAAATTTGGAATCACCCTCTCACATAAGGTCACCATAGTCTTATTTCACGGATGAACAATAAAAACAATTATATAACTATATAATATTTTGAACTATGCTCATATTGAACTATGTTCATATTGGTCGAGATGAATTTTATGTGACATTAATTAACATTTAGAAAACCATTTTAAATGAGTGCCACGAGTAGTTAGCCTTTATGTTGTATTAGTAATATTTGAATGAGGAAGGCTACTAGGTGATTTAGTCAACCATGTCCACACCAACAAAATAATAATTTAATGGAAAAAACAAGCCCTTATCATATTCAATGATTACATCAGAATCCTAAGATTCAAATGGTATTATTTCAAGAAAAATCATTATTACACATGGGGTAATTTCAAACACAAAATATAAAGAAATATTTGTAATTGTTAATGATGTTTAATGAGTATTGTTACATAGAAACCCTATCTTGTATTTTCATATTTAATTAAAACAAAAATATGAACTAATAAATATTTAAAAGGTATAATACATACTAACATGTTTGTTATAAAAGTTAAAATATAGTAAAATTAAAGAAATATGTATGAGACTCTATGCTTATAACTGTAAACATGATTACTATGGCATGAAACCACTATAAGGTGAACAAACATAAACAATTTTCCATGCAAAATGATGGAAAAGAGTCAAATAAAACAAGGGCCACGTGGTGGCTAGTCCATTCCTTTATTGTGTTTATTATAAGAAACTAAGAGATTTTAGAGGCTAAGTTATATGTTAATATTATAATAAGGGTTTCATATTTTTTTCATTTGATAGGGTAAAATACATATTTTATAATGTCCTATAACCTTTTATAAAAGATAAGACTTTAAGTTTGAATTGGATGCCTCAACTAAAGACCCATGTGAAACCAAACAATCATCGGGTAGCTAAGCCTTAGCATACCAAAGGGGACACTTGTGCCTATAAAAAGTAATAACTAGAAATAGAAATTCAACTAAAAAATTTATATCTCTATGAAACATTTGTAGGACCAAAAAAATAGAGAAGCCAAATCTTTACTCAACCACTCAACATATATTACCTTTGTCTAGCAACCTAGTTAGTATCAGGTAATCTTCTATTACACTTTGACCAAATTATCTATGGGATTTATCTCCACTTTCAATTGTCATCTACAAAATATATGATTGAAGCCCCCTTGAGTGGAGGGTCATACTATAAGGATGAACCCCTACTCTTATATCTTTTTTTCTTTTTTTGTAAATCATTCAACCCTCCTTTATCTTCAGTGACTTTTGGTTAGATAGTTAAGGGATTTTTAATTGACTTACTAGGATGATTTTTGTCTTTTTCTGATATAACATCATTTAGTTATGCCTTGAATATGTCAATCTCTAGGTTCATCTCCATAGAGTTATCTAGGTCAGAGGTCTCTCAAGCTAAGTATATAACCTTCCTTGGAGTGTTTAGATCTACTATCATGTCTCCTTATATATGAAGAGGGATCATAAGGTCCTCATTTAGAATACATAAAATAAGATCATATGAAGATGAGGAAAAATCATCGCTATCAAAATCATCTAACACTGTAAGGTGGGTAAGAAGGAAGCCCTTCCACCAAGTATAATCTTTCTTTTTTATGAGATATTGACAATTTTTGGTCAAATTTCTTATACTAAAGCAACTACAGTCATGAAAAACAAGCCTTCATAGTCAATAGGTCGATGCGAAGAGTAGTCTCTTACTTGAAAAATTATTTTTTCATGTAGGTTCTTGTAGGTGTCAATATTCACCAAGATCTTGGCAAATGTAGTGTGTGAGAAATGATCAGTTTCTAGGTACATTTATAGAATCTCATCTAGGGATTTACCAATTAATTTCAAATTGGATTGAGTCTGAAACTAAAGTGGGAGATGAGGTAGGTGAACCTAGATGGGTTTTACATTAAGAGGTTCAGTGAGAGGGTTAAAGGTGGGGGACCATGGTTCCAAGACTAAAGGTGGTAATTCAAGCTCCAAAACTAGTTTTGAATCTTCTCCTTGTCCTCAATATAATTGAAAACAATAATAAATAAAATTTTTGCACATGGGTAAATTTTAAGTATACCTTTTAGGAGGTGTTTCCAATGCTTCAAAATCCAAACATGAAGATCTTAATCATTTAATAAAGAAAATAATTATTGTGAAATTCAATTATATTTAATTATTAGAGAAGGATATACATATATACTACCCAACTACTATCTCCTTGAGGGCTATAAGATAGCATTATGTAATATGAATAATATTAATATAATTAATGTAAATACTTATTAATTAATCTTTATTTTAATGTATTACCATTTTCTATTATTATAATAATATATTACATTAGGATAGTGATATTAATATAATATTTACTATTGACCAAATTTGACTTCTAGTCAAATGAGGTCAACCCATATCATTTTAAAAATTTTATAAGGTTTAGATACATCCTATGAGGTCTCATTTTTTCCTAGATATCTTGTTTAGCCATGTCCTAGTCTTGGTTGAAGTTCTTCCCTCTTGAATTTGCCTAGTCAAAGAAAGTCAACCCTAGTCAAATAGGTTCAAACTTAATCAAAGGCTTGAAATATGTTTTTTTGGTCCTAATTTGGTTTATAATATTTTTTAAGTAATTTTTATGTAATTTATTTGAATCTCCCACCTTAAATGTGTAAAAAAGAGCTTGTGGGCCCACTTTGGGCTAGATTCAAGGACTTGTATCGATGGTAGCTGGAATCAGGTCAGTTTCAAGTATGTAATAAACATGGGAGAGGTTATAATATAGTTAGGATCAGTTAGGTTGAATTCAGGGTCAATTACAATCAAGAAAGGTGAGTTTCTCCTTATTTTGAGGGAGTTTTACGAACTTGTATGGCTCCTATGATCAAGTATGCAAATAAAAACGTGGTTGGGGTGTATTTTCAGCTCCACACACCCATTTACATGCCCAAAATTCAAGGATAATCTAAAATTTTGCTTTTTCAACTCATTCTCTCTTTTTTTCCATTGGCATACAAAGAAGGCTCAACTTTGAATGCTCACCATGGACTGTACAAGTGGAATTAGGAGGAATGGTCTTGGGGGTGGATAATAATCTTAGTCTAATTCACTTTCATGACAATAATTTTTAGATTGGTTCATTATTATTTATGAACAATCATTAACACTCTAAGAAGCTTTTTTAGAAATTGCATTGAAGAGGGGGTCTCCTTTTGAACCTATTTTAAGTTTTATTGATGTTGATTGATGTGATGGTGTATTTTAGGTTTCTCTACATGATTTTTCAATCATTTACCATGCTTATTCTTTCCTTGGAGAACTCAATTGTTGAGAAGGTATGTTATAGTGCTTATTTCTTGTAGTTTGGAAGTTGGGTTTGCAGGTCTTGAGTTTTCCCAACCTCAAAGGAGCTCCATGGAGGATTTAAATTTTTTAAATATATGTTTGAAACATATTTCATTCAATTCTATTGTAAAAGAGTGGTTAATTGCCAAGTTCCCAAGTTTCCCTTCCTTGTTTTCTGCCTTGTTAAAAAATACAACTATAGTCAGCTTCTACAGGGGCATCAAGAGGCTATACGGATGAGAAAAAGAGTTTGGAATGCATGGTATAATCCACTTTATGCCTTAACACTCCCCAAGAGTCATAATTCTCATGATATGTACGCTTAAGGTGGTATATGAGCAAGTTTCATTCAAAGGAAAGTTAACTCCATTTTTGGGCTCTTAGTCCCAAAGTGTTCAAAACAGTGATCCTGAGGCTTTTATGGAATAATTTTAGTAATTATAGAGTAGTATTTTACCATTTTTCTTGCCTTGACCTTGTATCCCTATGCACCTAGTATAGCCATGTCAAATTTGGGGGCTAGAGGGTAAGTGGAAAGGATGCTTTGAGACCTATCAAAATGACAAAAAGACACTGAAACCACATAGTGATATCTATAGGATTTTCAAGAGTGTACCATGTAAGTCATTTTTTAGATCTTAAACCCTATCTAGCAAGATGAAACTACTCAAAAGCCTCCAAAAAGTCACTCCAAGTAAATTTGTCATGAAGAAGGAAGTGACTACATCAAATAGATTTTCTTGCTCATCCCTTGTCCATACACATGGTACAAAGGGATAGTGAAGGTAATGTTTAAAATATTGGCACAAAAGGATATCTCATGGACTCTTAAAGGAAATATAAGTCTAAGTGTAAGTCCTATAAGGCTAAATACAAGCTCAACAGGCTTTGACAAGGCCAAACATGATTCAAATGCCTCCAAAACAACCTACAACCATGCTAAAATAGGCACCTACAACCAGCCTATTTGGAAGTCATTTTCAATAAAGAAACAATGAGGTTTTTAGACTCAAATCAAAGCCTATAATTGAATAGGGTGAGATGATATGACATGAGGCCAAAAGGGGAACCAAGGACCTTAGACACACTTTGTAGGATTACAAATAGCCATCTTGAAACCTACAGGTTTGCATGTTTTCTCTGTCTTGATAGGGTAATGGTTGGTATGAGAAAATTTCTAAGTTTTGACTTCCATGGAAAAGTATGAAGAGTTTCATACATGGTGAATGATCAGGTAGCATAAATTGAAGGTAATAACATTCCTAATACCATGTAAAAGCCATCCAAACACCTTTTCACCCAAGAAAAGTTTCTTAGTCTGTACACTCAGCCTTCATAAGGATTACATGAAATGTGGCCATGAGAAGAATGGAACAAATTTTTTGAATATAAAATGAGATATAAGTGGTTGAAATAGGTTGTCTACATCACAAATGACCTTTAACAGTCCTACATCTTCAAAAAGTCTACCTTGAAAATTTGGAAAGTTGATGGGTCAAATGAAGGAGTTAAGAGCTAAAATTTGGTAAAGAGTACCCTTAGGAATTATATATGACTCTAAAATATTTATTTTTCCAAAATTAATATGGAAAATATCCACTATTTTGTCCTAGAAAAGGGTCACTTTTAGTGTGTATGAAGGTGCCATTTTTGAGAAAATTGATGAAATCTTGGACTAGAAGGTTAGGAGGGGAAATTTCTTGATTGAATAATATGTAGATTACATAAATAAACCTAAAAAACTAAAATTGAAAATATGGAAGCATACAGGTTGTTCCAACTTATGAGGTTTACATGCATATCAAGTGGGAATCCTTAAGCTTACAATCCCAACTAGGGTTCATTTGAATTTTTAGCATTTACATGCCTTCCAGTTGATTGGAACATGTTTTTAGGGGAAAATGGGAGGTGTTAGAGCCATCAAAGGTCAAAGGAATATAGGGGAATGTTAAGTTAGGTTTCAAAGGGTAAGCAGGTTGCTCGATAAAGCATGATCCTTCTTCCAAAATAGGGGTCATCTTCAATTCTAGATGTTGGTAAGACATTGAAATTATGGTAACGTGATTTTTGGACATTTATATAGGTGATAAAGCTCTTAGTTGTGAAAGGAACTCATCAAGAAGCCGTTTTGGCTGGGAATGGACCAAAACCCTCACAAAATGTAATAAATGGAGATTGAAGGTCAACATCCATTACTCACAACTTTCATGAACTCTTGCATGGGACTTGAAGACTTTTAGGAAATTTGAATAAGGTCCTTGAGGAGCCTTTAGTGTAATTTTGAGGGAGGTTAAATGTGAAATGACTATGAACAAAGGCTAAGACCAAAAATCCTCTCAAACCCTCCTAAAACCCTTACGCAAACTCGATGGTGAAGATCAAGCCAAAATTAAACTAATATGGATGAATTGAACCAGGGATATAAAACAAAATTTTTATATGGTATTCTCAGGATTCTAGACATGTGTTTTTTTATACGTATCCATACAAAACATGGGATAAAAGATCTTATTTTCACCATTTTTGATGGTGTGAAAATTTTAGGAGTTATAAGTTGAAATAAATTTTAAGTGGAATATATACAATTTATCTAACTCAAAAAATTCACTTCAGCTCCTGAAAATCGTTCTAAATGTTCCAAACATGCCTTCACTTTTGGCTAGTCTAGTGAGCCAAACAGTGAGCTTTGGGGTAAAGTGGTGAAAAGTGATTAAGGGAAATTTTTAAATACTTTTTATTTAAACTAATTATTTTCAAGTATTTTAAAATTGTCGTTCCCCCTCTTTTATGAATTATTTTGCATATTTGGAAGGTTTGGAGTGACAAGTGGTAAGGGTGCATGGAAAAGGGCCTTTTGAAAACTGTCAGTGATGATTGTGCATGTCCACAACAATAGGAATGATCAAAGACCAGAAAAATGTATGGATGATGTTTCTTGTAACCCTTCCTATCTTTTAAAACCATCAAAATTTAGTTTTTTTAGAAAAATAGGAGTTTTGGAAGGCAACTCAAGTAGGCAGTTTCTTATGTAAAATTGGCAGTTTTGTGCCACTTTTCACCTTCCTTGTTATTTGTTTTGACAATTTTACCTCCTAAATTAGCATGGTTCAACCCATTCCTATTTTACATGCAAATTTAACTGATTTCCACTTGGTGACACATGTCCAAGTGACCCTTGGACTTATTTCTCTTTCTCCTTCTCTCAAACTCTATAAGAGTTAGCCATTTTGGCATTGTTTTGGATGCTCCACCAGAGTATGGAAAAGCCCTAATAAATTTTACACCTTATAATAAATAAAATTACTAAGTGTTCACCTCTCTCATATCTTTTCATAGTGTGCTCTACTTGAATGTGAAATTTGCTTATTGAAGACTATGGATTCCTTAGCATTGTCCTTCATTCTCTCACCTATTTGCAGTCTCCTCTTGCAGGGCATGTGAAGTGTTCAAGAGATGTTTATAGTTTTAGTGAGTATTTTTTCCATTAATTTCATTCAATACCTCTTGTCTAGTCCTCCTAACCTTACATATCATCTAGAACCCCACAATGTAACATTGATGCAAGAAGACATATATTTGGGAAAGTGTATGTTTTAGTTGGTTCTTTGGTCTCAAGTGTGAAATTAAAATGTTTTTAAGTCATCAAAATTATTTTTTTCATCACTTTTGGTATAATATGTTTATTTTCAATTATCCTAACCCTTTTCATCCCCCCTAAGTTTTTAGTAGTAGGAACATGAGCTTAAATGATGCATCAAGGGCAGTTATCCCCTAATCTAGAGGTTCACCTCACAAGTTTGCTCACCCACAACAAGTGAGATGTCCTAATTTTTCCACTTGTATTAGATACCTATAAAACCTCTTCTCATAGGGTGCATCCAAGTGACAACATTTACCATGATCAAGAAGAAGGCATCAAACTTTTACATGAAACATATTTTGCAAAATTGAAAATAAATCATTCATTATATAAATTAATGATGAATTATATTGAATGTTTCTTCTAAAAATTCATGTACAAAGTCTATTACTTAACCTTTCATTATGGATTTGTGAAAAGAGATGACTTTGGGACCCATAATCCATTTTTCAATAATATTTTTAAGAATCTTTGACTAGGACTTTAATATGGTTATTGGAATTTTCCCTCCTTTGTGTTCATTTCTTGTCATATTTATAGGTTAATGTGAATGTAAATAAATAGTGTATTTTATTATAACTCTCATTTTTTCTATTTCTGATAATTTTGAGGAAGAAATTATTCATAAGTGTTCCATGAATGGTCTTGATGTTTGAAACTATATAAAAGACAAAGACTTTTAAATAATGTTATATTAAATATTTGTATCCACTATTAGTTTAAGAAGGTTATCAAACACAAAAAAATGCATGAAAAATATGAAACATGCAAAACCAACACGGAATTGGAAACTGCAACAAAGAAAATGAAGTATTATATTACGTCCATAATGTATTTATACTATTTTGTAATGTTTCTTTTATCCATTAAATAAATATTGAACATGAAATCAACTAGTAAATAATAATATAATAAAAGTCTTGTGTCCATTGGGAAGTCATGGAAAGTGTTTGAATGCCAAATGTTTATGGAGTATGAAAATAATGTGAAGTGGGAAACATGCACCATTCAAATGGCTATGCATATGGTTTTTTTTTTGGAAATAATTTTTTTAAATAATATTTTTTTATTTTTGTCTACATACATTTTGATGGAAGAGGGTGGGGAGATCATATGATTTTTTTTTCACATATATTTTCATGAGTAAACTAATTAAACAATATTATAAAAAAATGAAGTTTTTGGAAAAAGAATTATAAAAAATTTAAAAATATCAATAGAATGTTTAGTTATATATTTTCTTTAAATTCATTAGTGAACTCACTAAATGACTAAATTTTCACCCTTTAAAAAAAAATATGTCTATGTTTAATTAAAAAACACTCATTTTGAAGGAATTTTTTGTGATATGCACAATAGTATTTTGATCTCCTTAGAGGATGTAGAGAAGGTAGTTTAATCTAATTATTTCTAATCATTTCCCTTAAAATCTCACTATAATTCTTATTATTCATTTGTATACTTTTTAAATCACTTATTATAGATGTATATATTGTAGTTTCTCATTTTGATATGAAATCATGTTAGATACCACATGGATAGAGGGAGATGTACATACATGATTAATACTATCATATTTTGGATTATTTACACATGTAATATGATATTCCAAAAATGTGATATTTTCACTTAAAATGGATTTTTACTTTTCAACTATATTATTAACTTTCCCATAGTTATGATTTAATCATTTAGAGCCTCATAAACACAAACCTTGTGTGCTTCAGATTGAACATGAATTCATACACCCTAAAGAAGAGATGTAGTAAGTGGAGGGGTTTGAGGAAGGGTATGGTGGTTACCTTATTTTTTTAATGTAGTATGGGATACCTTTCCTCTTGTAGTGTGATATCACTGACCTAGTTAGAGGAAAAGTAGTCATCACAACCATGATGGTTAGAAAAATGAGGCAGAGATTATTTTCTATCCATATAATATGAAACTAAAACTAAGAAAACTATTATTAAAAAATAATGTATTGACTTAACGATCCAAAAACAACAAGTTAAAATATGATAAATAATGATATAAATCATAGAAACATTTTTTCTTAGGGTTTGGCAACATTCAAGAAATAAATGGGTTCACCAATATGTTCTATCAAATTTAGGATTTATGTAAAATCCTAAATGACAATGTTATTTTGTGAAATAAATATAATAATATAACAATAATAATATTCATTTATTTTTAACTACTATAATCTATAAACTTATAAAAATTGACAAAGTGTAGTGAGAAAATAAATACTTATAAAATATATTTGCAAGAGGAATTAACATCTGAAATTGGTTGTGTAGAATGGTTTGGTGATTGGAATAAGGGATTAGGAACTAGGTATGGGCGTAGACAATAGCACCATGTGTATTACACTAGATGGGTGGAACTAATGTCCACTATGAAACACTCTTATCTACTTGTATTTAGGAAATAAATGTTTATGGGTTCTCTATGTCTTGATCCAAATAACTTATATCTAATGTAAGAGATTGTGATCACTTGTGGAGACCACTGTATGAGTGATTTTCCTTTATAAACCCTATCTCTTTGAAATGTGAATAAAAATTAAAATCAATGTGGAAAATGGGTTAGTGGTTGAATTTAGGTGAGACCTCACACCTCACGTGTGGAGTGATGCCTACATACTAATGCTTTGAAGAGGGATCAAACTTAATGTAAATATCTTGTGTTATGATGGTGTGTGAATAAGTAATATAATATTGATGTGATTAAGTACCTTAAATGTGAATAATGACCTAAAAAAATGTATCCATACTTGTGTTTTGGGATACTATGGATGTATGCAATCAGAATAAGGAGAAATAGGTACTTTTCTCTCAATGTGCAATTATGATTTTGGTAATTTCTAATGTGGAAGCCTCTTGTATGAAAAAATATTTGAAAATCATTTTTATAATGATATCTATGAAATTAATTATAATATTAGGTACATATGCCCACATTCCTATATCTTTTTCATTTAAAAATTAGCCATTATTTGGTGAGAGGATAGGAGAGGTGACAAGGACACTAGATCAATCCATTATAGTCCCCTAGGGTGCTCTTATCCAATGAGTGATTTGATCAATATGAGTGTTATAAAGGGCCTAAAAGGTGTCTAATATTGATAAAAATAGGTATTATCAAGGGTCATTTATCATCTTTGAGGAGTGTTCAAGATGGTCAAAAGTGATCAAAAGGGCCCTTAAGATAGGTCTAAAACTAATTGTGTAAAAGAGTGGTCAGAAGTGCACAGTTTTAGCTTAAATGCTAATTTATGTGTCTATAGTGGGAGAAAAAATAGGGTCATAAAAATTCCTCTATACCATAAAACATGATTCTTCACTCCCAAAAGATAAAAAGTAGAGGAAGATCATATTTATTTGTTATGCAAGTTGGATGTCAACTTCTCACTACCCATTTGTTGATGATTGAGGGTTGTTCTGTTTGTTGACAAGTAATCCTCTTTATATGAGGGATTTTATTCTATTTTTTATTAATATTTCTTCATGTTTATTATCCTTACTTTTTCTTATGATTTCTATTTGTTTTGTGTCCCTTATGTCTTGATATTATAGGAATTTATAGTGTTTTCATGATTATCTTTTTCTCCCTTGTATAAGGGTCTGGGTCCTTTAAAAGCCCATGATTTTTAGCTACATTTAAAAATCCCATATAAAAAATAAGTTGAACCTAATAAGATAATAAAATAATTTTATCCCATTGAAATCATAGGAGCCAACAATTGAAGAAAATGAATACTTTCGAAGAGAGACTATAAAGACAATTCTTAGCTTTACCCACCTCGAGTGTATAATTCCTAATAGCTTCCAATAACATATGATCTTTGTACATAATGGTTATGGTTATCCCAAGAAAACTAATATGGTTTTTTATATCTTGGGATACATTTATATAAGTCTCGTATCAAATAACACATTAGTGGATCTTAAGGTATTTAATAAGGATCCTAACAATTCATATAAGAATTTATACAAAAATTGTAGAATGTTGTGAAAAATAAAACATTGTAGTGTTGTTATAGTTTTTTCCTCTTTCTCAATTATATATTGTAGGGACCTAATAGTATGATTTATGTCTAAAAAAATCCTAAATTGAAAACTTATCTACACTAAAAATTAACATGGGTTGAGTTTAAATATTAAACTAAGCATTACATTGAAGTGCCACATGGGTTGTCATAATTACACCACAATTGTTATCATATTATTTATAATGTTTAATTGATTCCCTAAAACGTGTTAATGAATCAAATCATGAAATCCCATATGGATTTTCTCAAGTGAACTTGTATTGACTCGTATTCCACCCCTAATATTGCCATGAGACAAAAAAAGTATGGCTAGCTTATAATTTTAAACAAACTATATGCACATAATTTTTTTGATTTATCATTTAATGATGCTTTATCTTGTATAAAATTATCGATAATAAATGTCCTTGAGTATATGACTTAAAGGGTGCACTAAGAAAGGGGTGGGTAGGCTTATGGTGGCATTCAAGATTTGTGTATATATTTATCATGATCAATAATCTATACTATTAGTATAACTTCCTTAGAGTGTCTAACCATTTACCTGATGTGATGTCTCCCTAAAACCATGAAACCTTGACAAATTTCTAATTTTTAAATCTAGTAGCACCGTCTAAAACCTAAAATTTGCAGTATAACTCCTAGAGGTCAAAAACCATTCTCAAACATCATAAAAGTATTTAAAGAAAATATAAATTAACATATAAGAAACTAGATTTAAATATAAAAATAAATATATATATATTACTTAATTCATCATCTTTTCCATATTATCCTAGGACATTATCCAAGACAATACCATCTTCCTAACGCATCATTCTAGTTGTTATCATCTCTCTACTTCATCGACTAGGTTGATATATTCCTACAATATCTTCCAGGCCAGTACCATCTTGAGTCATTTGATATCTCATAAAACTAATTTGATTTGTATGATGCCATTGGCTATGCCTTTAGGTTTGGTTTTGGGTTTTGTAAATTTTATTCAGGTCATATTTCATTCTAAATCATATATATCACACTCATTTAATATTATTTCACTCACACATCTATTGTAATTACTTTTAGAAGAGTTGTACATAGAATCTTACCTTGAAGGAATCTTGTCTTGTAAAAGTCTTAGAGATATAATAGGATAAGTCATTGTGGTATTTTAGGTCTTCTCCCAACAATTTGAGGCCTTCAAAATCATAAAAATATCATGTTCTTTCCTTTATTTCATTTCACAAATATATGTTATTTGTTGTTTAGTAGATAAATGTGTGTATCCTTGTCTAGGTCTCTACACTTATACTTAGTGTGGGTACAGGATTAATTTTACTTGACATCTTCCATTTTAGGTTTCCTAGACCCCCATTTTTATACCATGGCACCTTACCATTTATGATAATTTTAACCCCTCTCCATTATTTTAATTTAATTTATCTGCACAAGTAATTACATTATTTGTTTGCAATATATATTTCTTACATAAAGGTATAGTTAGATTTATCTCATTATGTCATTATCAAAAAGGCTTTGCACCCCTCTCCTTTGATATTGGTGATATATGTCCCATTACTTTTAGGTCTATGGATACATTGATTACCACACAAATATTAGGTATCATGAGTTCTCTTTAATTAACCTTATTTGAGTTAATATCTCTTGAGATATGATAGTTTTAAGTTAATCTTAGCTTGTGCATACATTTTAGTGATCTTGACATGAAGCTTACTCTTGCCTTCACTTTTTAATCCAACTATACAAGACAACTCAATATGGTTATGTATCAATTATCTTTTCTAACCAGCTAAATTGGCTAGCCCAATATGATTATGTCTCAAATTTTCTATTTTAGCTTCTAATTCAAATTTTTAGCCAAATTACATCAAATAGCCTGATACATTTTATATCCATATTCCTAAATAAATTAGTTAACCTGATTCTATCCAATTCCCCCAATTTGTAGCCTATTGCATCATCCTAGTCAATACAATGATATTTTTTGGTTTCCAACTAGTGCCACATTTTCTATCAAACTATTTCAACCTAGTCGATACAATTTTTTATTTAAGACTCAGTAAAAAAATTGCATCAGCTTGACCGATACCATTTATTTTTACCGATACCATTTATTTTTACCAAATAACTTTACAAATTCACCATGATGTCATCTTTTAAACATCTAATTAATCAAGAAAATTTAATAATCATAGATCTAGATCTGAACCTCATTTATAGATTTTATGTGGATGGAAGTTTTGAACTAATTCCTCTAAGCCTTGATGTTTGTATTGTAGTCAAAAAAATCCTTAGTGGATCCTCCCAATCCTAAACCAATAGTTGAATCATGCAACTTAAATTTTTCATCATTAATGTGAACACAATATAACATGGTTAAAGTCTCTCACACTAGTTATATACCTAACACCATTATTGGGAATACCCCACCTCCTACTACTTCTAATTAAAATATACCTATAGATACAAACCAAATCGTTATATAAATGGTATAACAAATAACCCTTATTCAATATTTTAATAGATCTCAAATTCTCCAAAAGCAAAACCATATTTGTTAAATGGCTTGCCAACATCAAGTCATCATGACCCAACTAAATCAATTTTGTTCTCCCTATCCCCTTAGATATATTTATGAAACCTTATTCCTCAACATCAAATTATAAAAAATGATTCAACATATTCAAAATAAACCTTCAATTCCTTTCATTGAAAACATCTATGTAACTATCACATATAATTAGACTAAAGATCCTAATTTCTTTATTTAATCATTTAGAAATTATTTTAAGGAATGGGTTTAAACAAATACCTTTACTACCACCAAGATCCTATCCAAAACCCTTATTGGTGATTCCCTTGAATTGTACAATCAACTTATTAGACATTCCATTACATAACTATAAGATCTAGTCAATTCTCTAGTGATATAATTCCAACATGATGATCTTCTTGAAAATAGACTTAGTGATTTGATCAATGTTACACAACTTCCTAAGAAATATGCTCACACTTTCATTAAATGATAAAAATGTCTAGATCATAAAGTGTGACATAACATGAGTGCTAGTAATCTTTTCAAACTCTTTGTTACTGATCTTGAAGCCCTTTTTCAATAAAAATGTATGTTGTTTCCCCTAAGAATTTATAAGAGAATCTTGATCAATCAAAAATAAAATATATCCTTATGAGCCAATTTGAACCATCTCAAAAATCCAATAAGGAAGCTTTGCCAACATTAAGCAATATAATCAACACTAATACACCTCAAAACAAGACTCCCCAACCATCTCAAGTGGGAAATCATATTTCAAAAAATGGAAACCCTCCCTCAAGTCTCCAATAACTTGAGCAAAATATACCACCTTTTAAACCTATGTGTTTTGACTTATCCAAGTCTACCCCCAAATGGTATATTAATAATAAGTTTTGTTTGTGGCATGAAATGGTTGGTAATTCTCATGAAAATTTTCATGAACTTCAAATATATGATTTTACCTTCTTATTAGGTGCACACTTCAACTATGAAGAAATCACCCAAGAGAATTATAATGACTATATTAAATATTTATAATGCCTAATTAAATAACAATTAGCCCCAACACACTACAAATTCCCAATAAAATTTTGATGTTGTTGAAACCAACATTAGCCCTCACACTTACAATAATGCTAAAAAATTGATTCACATGAACAACATGAAGTGTGTAGTTTATATTTCTCCTTATCCACATTCCACTTATACTCTCTATCCTACCTATATAATAAATCATGATAACTCTTTACCTTATCTTATGGGTTTTGAGTATAAGGAAACCATTTATATTTCAGCTATCCTAACTACACTATCCAACTCGATGCAATCCTATTTCATGATGATTATTCTAACTACATGGACCAACCTGATACAATATGTTAATCTTAAATTATCTCTTGTAATTGTATCAGCTAGTCTGAGACTATCAATTATTCACATAGAATCTAATACATCATTTAGATCAATATAGTCAGTTTTTGTTCATAGTACTATTCCTATTGTATCAACCAGATCAATAGAGTCAGTTTATATTCCCAACTCTATTTATAATGAATCATCTAGCCCAATGTAGTCAAACTCTATCATTTACTCTTAAGGTATTGCATATACCAGCCTGATATAGTCTAATCTAGTGCTTTGGTGCAACAAACCACATCATCTATCCTACTGTCATTTTCTCACCTAACCCCTATTGTACTGATTAGGTTAAGACCACATAGTTTATTATTAGAATAATTTTCATATCAACCCACATCACATGTTGGGGTATCTTTTGATGCCCATCCACATGTCATTTCAAAATTTATGGCATCTTTTGATGCCCATCCCTACATCTAATTACCTTCGAGGCATCTTATGATGCCAACTCTTCTTCCACATTATAAAATCATAAACAAATCTAAATTCAACAAATTTTTAGAGAGATAACCATGTTTCAACAAATCTTAAGGCTTCATATGAATCTTAAGACTTTAGAATTTATCTAAGTATTGATTATGTACTTTGATCTTGGGGCTCTAGGAGTTTTAAACAATAACTATGTATTTTCTCTCTAAGGCTCTAGGAAAATGGGATTTCACCACATGGTGTGATATCAAGGCTCTGAAAGTTCTGAACAATGACTATTTATTTTGATATTCACAAATATGTGTGATCAATATTTTACCATGTGGCATGATATTGAGGCTTTAAGAGTTTTGATCAATGACTATGTATTTTTCTCTCCTTGGTTTTGGGTAAATAGGATTTTGTTAGGTGGTAAGTTCTTAGGACCTCAAAATTTGTCTAAATATCAACTATTCACTTTATTATCTATATCTCTAAATTAGTAAGGTTTTACCATGTGACATGATCTCAAAGCTCTAGAAGATGTTTAAATATTGATTATGCACTTTGTCTCTATGGGCTCTGAGTAACATGATGTCACCACTAGTAATATCTTGGGGATAAGAGAGTTTTGAATAATGACTATGTATGCCGATATTTACGTATTTAAGTGAATAGATTTCACCACTTGGCATGACCTCAAAGCTTAGGGAGTTTTGAATAATGACTGTGTTTTTCTCTAAGCAGGTCCAAGTTAACAAGATTTTTCCATGTGGCCCAATTTTATGGCTCTTGGAGTTTTACACTTTGACATTCATTGTATACTCTATGCAACTCTAGGTTAACATGATGATGTAATATGGATGTCTAAGTTAATGGGATGATTCCATGTGGATACCTATCAAGTACTCAAGAGCTCATAGGACTTTTCTATTATTGGTGCTTTTACTTTCTTCTAATTGGTCCCTAGATTCCAAGATGATGACACATAGTGTAATCTCAGGGCTTTAAAAGTATTATAAATCTAAATTTCTACTATTCACTTTTCTCTCCAAATCTCTAAGCTAATGAGGTTTCACCACTTGGAAATATCTCAAATATTCATAAGTTTTTTGAATATTGATTATGTACTTTATTCTCCATGGCTTTGAGTTAATGATATCTTTCCGCATGGTAGTTTACAAAATGTGGTGTCATATCAGGGATCTAAAAGGCTTAAAATATGAATATTGACTATGTACGTTTCTCTCTACAACTCCAAGTTAACATGGTTTCACCATATGGTAGGATCTCAAGTCTCTATAAGCTCTACTCTGTGTAACTATGGATTAACAAGATTATGCCATAGGGTCATTATATGCTCTGTGCAGATCCAAGTTAATAGGATGATGCCATATGGATGGTTGGGTCAACGATATGATACCACATGGATGATCGCCTAACACTCAAAATTCTAAAATATGTTTTTGTATTTTGCACTTGTACTTCCTTTTGACTAGTCCTTAGATTCTAATATGATGACACACATGTGATATTAGGGCTTCAAAGGGCTTAGAAATATGAATATTGATTATACACTTTACTCTCTATAATTCTAATTTAAATTTTTTTTCTATGTAATAGGATCTAAGGGCTTCAAAATTTCTGCTACATATATATATCTTTAGATTAATAGAATGATGCCATGTGGATAGTATAATTAGTTGGATGATGGCTCATGGATGTTTATTGGGTACTTGGGAGATAAAAAGACTTTTTTGTATTTTTTGCTTATACTTTATTCTTATCAATCCCTAGATCATGATATGATGACACATGGTGTGATCTCAAAGTTTCAAAATATTTATAATTTTTACTTTGCACCTTCACTCTTGATTCTTTGGGTGAATGGGATCTTGAAACATGTAAGGCTCATGGTGACTTGACTGCTCAAAAGATTTATCTATGTTATTTGATTAACTGAGCCCTGAGTGAATGATATTTGGAAATGTGTATAATTTTTATGAGTAGACATGATGTTAAAAGATGCCATATTATTAATGTTCCAAACAACTTTAAAAAACTTTCTAGCTTTGATTTGGCCATGTCAAAAAGTTTGAACATGACCGAAATGCCATATTTAGATGTGACGATGAATCTATGGTCATATTTTAATTTTTATTTTATTTTTTTCTATAAAAAATGACTTATTAATAATGGAAATGATATAGGGTTCTTAAAGAGGAATACCTATGACCAGGATGTGCACCATAGATCCAGTGAGGTGGGAGCTCCTTTTTAGCTAGGAAAGACTACCTGCACAACAAAGATAACTTGGACAAGATTGATTAATAATAAAGATTCATGGACTCCCTGATACAAGTTTAGTTCCAAGAAGTGGTACACTTCCTTAGAGGGATGTCAATCCACTATTTATGCAATGAAGTGGATAATGGAATAAGTTAAATTACAATAAATCATGTAATAAGATTATGAAACCAAAATGCACTAAATCAATCTACATTATAGATATTATCAAAATGTTCATTCTAATGTAGTACAACTAAGTTTACTTACTCTTGGATTGCTTCTAGTTGTTTGGGGATGTCCTCTACAGCTGGGGCTAAAATAATCATGCAAATTTCTAACTCGAAAGATATATAACTTTGATCAGTGAATAAAGGATGAGGCACTATGGATAAATCATGAATCGAGACCACATCATGTACAATACCATGAAAGGTCATATACATATGTTAATACATGGTTTTAGGGATTAAAATAGTAAATTAGATATATTCAACATTGATAATCTAGTGTTGGGTTGTAGATAGAAGTGAAAACATAGGTATCGCTACCAATTGTATCAGAATCAATATCAATCAGATGATTGATGTTAATCTAGAAAGAATTGTAGCTGATCCTTATAGTGGGTATTGAAATACTTAGAAGGTGCCTAAGGAGGTCTTTTATAGATCTTAAAGACATCTTAAATCGATCACTGATTTACATAAATAAAATTATAACAATAAATATACTATAAAGAAATAAAATAGTAATTTAAAACTAATCAAAATACATCAAACTTACCTTTACAAAAGCTTCTAGGGATGCAAATAAATACCTAATTGATAGAGATATGGTTGGCTTTGAATAAAGTATGGATAGATATAAATTGGGATGGTGTTATTCCATATTATTCTACACAAATTTTGTTAGCATTCTAGTGTGAAAAAATTAAGATTCACAACTTGATGGTGGCCTGGCTATAAATCGACGTTGATCCTAATAGGGTTCGTGACAATCACGTGAAATATTACCAATTTTGTCTAATTTTGAGTTGTTGGTTCTAATAACTCAAGATCTCAAATAAAATCTTTAGTCAAGTTGGTTTTAATGGGGCTAGATTATGGGAAGGTGGTTAGGAAGGTTAAAACAAGTTACCCACATTAGCCTTGGAGAGATTTATCTAGGATTTAGGGATAGTAAACTAATTACCTAGGTAAAGTGGTAATTAATTAGATTAATTACATTATGTTAAATGTTGAATAGTAAAATTAAATTAACTATCATAATAAAGGTAGGGAAGGGGTAAGACACATTTATTTGTAATACAACAGTGTAAATTTATAGTGTCTATATTTACCCCTTTTTGTTGAGCGATTTGTGATAACCTACCACGAGACAAAAAATAGGATGGGTCTAATGCCCGAGGTTTTAGTGAGCTATTCCCCCTCAACCTAGGATCTATTGAAGGATAATGAGATGGAGATGAGCTTGAAAGTGAATATGGTAATGGATATGATAAATATAAAATGAGCATTGAAGATGTAAGGATAGCCAGGGTGTGTAATATTACACCTAATAAGATATAAAATATCCTGAATAGGATTGACCTAAGGAAAATAATTAATGGATTAACACAACTTATAATGTGTGGTCTCCATAGAAGGTAGTCAAGTGGGAAAAGGCTAGGATGGTCTAACCAAAGCATTCAATGTGCTTGGTGCATGTGTGTTACCTAGGGACACGGTGCTCTCAAGATGTGTACATTTTTAATATCCATAGGGGATAGACATTGAAATGAATGTAGAACTCTCAAAGGATATGGGGCCATCAAGCGGCCTACATCCATAAAATATTAATTTTGGGTAACAAAATATATGATATTTGTGACAAAAGATTACTTAAAAGACCTTAAAACTAGGTTATAAGGATGTAATAGATGTGCAAGTAGTGATAAGGATCCTGAATGAACCAAATCACCATCGATCCAATAGATCAATACTGATTAGGTAGGAATTGATTCCAATTAATAAATAATCATCTTCAATATAAAGGGGTTATAAATAGGCCATTTAATTACTTTAGTGCTCATTTTTCAAACTAGATCGAATGAGTTGAGCCAGAGCTAGGAAATTTGATACATGTCAATGAATTGAGTGAGATATACATAATGGAGGCTAGCAGGAGTGGATGATGATGATGATGATGATGATGATGGTGATGGTGATGGTGATGGTGATGGTGATGGTGATGGTGATGGTGATGGTGATGGTGATGGTGATGGTGATGGTGATGGTGATGATGATGATGATGATGATGATGATGATGATGATGATGATGATGATGTTGATGATGATGATGATGATGATGATTATGATGATGATGATGAGGTAGGGTTAACTTATGACTTGGATATGAAACTCCTAGATCAATAGGTTATAGGGCTAGAATAACTAGCAAAGGAAAAACTGAAGGGAGGGGGATTCAGACTAGATATCCACTTGACCCAGATATAGTTCATGTAGTAGTCATGTATATGGATACTATATGGATCAACTCTTTTATATATATATTACACATTATTACACTCTTATGATGTACATTTGACTTGTGGATACGTATTCATGATCATATGTTTTATTCATATTGATTACATGAGTTTATGTTACATGTTTATAGATTTAAATTATATGGATTACATGTATATAACATATGATTTTAGTTGCATCATGTATTTGTATTGATTATGCAATGTTTACATGGATTATGATATTTTAGATTTTGTGATGTAGTTTTATCTTGATTATGGATTCATATGTGTGTGTGCTTAAAATGGATTGATAGTGGATTATTACATGTGATGATTTATGATGTATCATGAATTAATCACATATTATATTATGGGTTTTTTTATATAGATGGTGTTTATGTGGCTTTTATTTTTTATTACATTTATTAGATTATATGGATGGGATTTTATATCATGGTTGATTATGGATTATGTATATTTTTCATAAATGTTTATATAACTGATTAAGGATGCATATCTTATGATTAGCTAGGACCCTAATCAATGTTAGACCCTTTGTTGATTTTGCATAAATGCCCTTTTATCCAATGCTAATGAAAGTCCTCAAAAATCCTATATCATCTGAATTCATAAATCTTTGGCTTGAAATAAAAAAGGGGGATTATAAGAATTGGGGAAAACACTTAATTCTCCAGAAATACACATGTTGCTTTATGTTTCTAAACTTTTTAACCTTAAGTTAATCCATGGATAAATGTAGACTGATCAATGTGGGAAGTCTATAAATGAATGTTGATCAATTCAGGAAACTTTCATGAGATATAATTTTTGATTTCATAGATTTTGCATGATTTGATTTTAATAAGAAACTAATCAATTCAGGGAGCTTCCTAAATCATACACACATAGCCATCCTTCAAAGGAGTGGTCTATCTATTTAGATATATATTAGCAATTGTGCTTCAAGGGATCATTCTACATTTTTTCCTTTTCTTGAATTTGATAACAACTATACTTTGAGGGATAAGTCTATCCTTTAATATTTACCTATTTTTTATATCCTAAAACCTTTTTTGTCATGGATTAAATTTTAAGGTATTTCATAAGCTAGGAAAATAGGGCCATGTCATATTCCCTTTAAACAAGTTGTTTTAGGGTGATGGATTATTAGGAGATAATGATTTAGGACTTTGATCTATTTATAATGGAAGCAATCCATGAGAAGATGTTATGAATATATCTAGGGTGTTCATATTTAAGGATAAAATAGGTATACTGCTAAAAATCCACATGATTCTTGATCATTTATGGGGTATGTTAAAAATAGGGGATAGGATTTTTAGGAGAATTTTGACCAAAGTGTGTAATATTATTATTAATAGTAGATAACACACAGATGAAAAACATTAAGAATCTCACATTCTATTTTTCCATCAAAAGAAGGCAAATGATGTGCCCCATATCCATATTTATGAGTGATAATATAGGGTCCAAGCCAATTAGGATTAAACTTTACCTGTTTACTTCATTTCATATTTGTTACATGTTGATTTTATTTAAGGACAAGGTCTCTGATATTAAACTCTCATTCCTTTAAATGTTGGTTATATGCTCATTTTATTCGTTCTTGATATACAAAGTGATTGAGGGATGTGGCTTGATGCCCATCTAAATGTTATAGCTATGCTAATTGATCTTGATGACAATCCTCTTCAAGAATGATATATTTCAAAGATATTCTAATGGAAGGAATTTTGACCTCGAGCGGTATAACTACTTTAGTACCATAGACAAAATAAAAAGGGGTATCACCTATAGGTGTTTGAATAATATTTTGATAATCCCATAAAGAAAAACATATGTGAAGATAAAAATCCTTTCCAGAATCATTGACCATTTTGGTTGACATCTTGACAAGGGTTTTGTTCAATGCTTTAGCTTATCCATTAGCTTGTGGATAATAAGGTGATAAGAAACTTAATACCAAAATAATCACAAAACTTTTGGACTTGATTAATTTTTAAAGATTTTCCATAATTTGTAATGATTTTATGTGGGACACCAAAATAACATATGATGTGATGATTAAATAAATTAATAATATTATTTTCTTTAGTTGAAATAAGGAGAATATCCTCCACCCACTTAGTGAAATACTCAGTGGTAGTAATGATAAAGCCATGTCACTAGGAAGATTTGGGATTAATCTTCCCTATAAGGTCTAAACCCCATTGAGAATAGGGCCAAAAATCCCTGGATACTTGTAATACATGACTAGGGATATGGGATAAGTTATCATGTTGTTGATACTTCTCGCATTTCTTGACATACTCACAACAATCTCAATTCTAAGTGGGCCAATAGTATCCCAACCACATAATTTTCTTGGTGATAGTTAAACCACTGAAATATCCACCATAGATTCCATCATGAGTTTTTTATTAGGAGGATATATTTAGAATTATGGAGACAATGGATGAGAATACCATTTAATCCTAGCTTATAAATCACACCCCTTAATGTTACCTACTATGAATTTCACTATTGAAAAAAATGCTTAGCATTTTTAAATAGATCTAAAGGGATGATGCCTTTAGACAGGGAATCAAAAATATGTGTGTACCATAAATCCACATGGTTTTAATATATAATATAGATAGAAGAAAGATAATTATTTATATAATAAGGTTGATTGATCCTTTGAATAAGAACAAACAACTTAGACTCTTAGGCAGAGGATGGGATAAAGGAGGCCAAGGAAGCTATGGTGTCAGCAAACTTGTTGGTTAATCGAGGATTGGTATGGATGATGTAATGGTTAAGGGTAGATATTAATTATTATGCTAATGTCTTGTACCTCTAGAGGATGTTATTGTTGAACTGATATATGCTAGTTATTTAGTTGACTACCAATTGGAAATCACCAAAAATATGAATGGATTTAACTCCTAAAGCCAAAGATATTTTGATATCTATGATTAGGGCTTCAAATTTTACCATATTATTAGTGTAATCAAAATCAAGCTTAAAAGATAGGGGAGTAGGAAAACTCTTAGGAGTTATTAGAATAATCCCTGCTCCCCCTTCACACTCACATTTAGATCCATCAAAGATCAATGTCATTTGATATTCAAGATCTTCTTGGGAAGTGGAGGTTATAGCCTCATCAGGGAATTCATAATTATATGGTAGATTAATAAAAAGGGGTGATTTATCCAATTTATTGGCAATGATATTCCCCTTAATTGATTTTTAGTTAAATAATTCAAGGTCAAATTTAGCAAGTAACATCAACCATCTTGCCATTTATTGATTCTGATAGGGTTTTGAATGCATGATTTTAAGAGGATCAGTATTGTTAATCATATAAGTATTGAGATTAAGCAAATAGTGGTAAATATTGGAATCCACATACTAGGGCTAAGCATAGTCATTAAACATATGTGTAATGATTTTCATACTCAACCAAAGTATGAATTATACAATAAACCACTTGTTCTTTGTGTTGATCATCTCAATGGGTAATCATGGCACCTAATACATGATTTGTAGCTGAGATATATAAGTAAAATGGATTATCCTCCTTGGGTGGAATGAAGATAGGGGAGATAATATATACTTATTGAGAGTATAAAATTCCCCTTGACAATTCAAATCCCACACAAATTGGATGTCTTTCTTGAGAAGGTGATGGAAAGGTTGACATCGGTATGACAATTATGAGATAAAACTGTGAATAGACCATAATTTCCCCTATAAACTATGAAGATAATTTGAGGTTAGAGGGAGGTGGCATATTGATAATGGCTTTAATATTATCAAGATCAACCTCAATCCCTCAAATGCAAATGATAAATCTTAAGAGCTTACCTGATAAGACTCCAAAAACATACTTTTTGGGTTAAGATAAACCTGATATTGGATCAAACAAGTGAATATTTGCTAAAGGATGGCTAAGTGATCCTTACAGTGCTTGGATTTACCAAGGATATCATCCACATAATATTCAAATATTTTTTGAATTAAGTCATGGAAAATGTAGTTTATGGTGCACTAGTAAATAGTTCCTACATTCTTTAAACTAAAGGGCATGACCCTATAACAAAAAGTCCCCCATGGAGTAATAAGAGAGGTTTTATGTTGATCTTGTAGGGTGATAAGGATATGATTATAAATATAAAATCCATACATGAGGGATAGCATCTTTTGTCTTGCACCAAGTTCCATGAGTTAGTCGATGTTAAGAAGGGCAAAATCATCTTTCAAACAAGTGAGGTTGAGGTTATGAAAGTTAGTACAAAGGTGTAGGCCCCCTATGGGTTTTTTGATAGACCTTATATTAGATACCCATTGAGGGTAATTTATAGGTTGGATAAATTTAATAGATAATAAGCATTGTAATTCTTCTTTAACAATAAGTGCAATACAAGGATGCATCTTACAAATATTTTGCTTCACTAGTTTAGATTTGGAAATGGTAACGATATTATTGACAATAATAAAAATATCAATTCTAGGCATATCACTATAAGACCAAGTAAAATGTTGTCTATGAATATCAAGGAATGTTGTAAAATCTTGGTGTTTATGAGAATATAAGGACTGGTTCACTTTAATATTTCATGGAGCTTCGAGCATCCCTATGTTAATATTAGTTTTGACCTTATTTAAGAGACTGGGAGATTTAGATGGCATAATATTTTTAATATATGAATATCCTACCCCTAAATATGTTAAAATGGAGTTATCATCTTGACACTCCATTACATGGATCAAGGGAAAATTTTCATCCATTATGTCAGGGAAGACTAAAGGAAAGGATATCATTTTCTCATTGTGTTGATAGGCTAGTAGTTCTAGGCAAATGGTGTTAATAAAAAAATGTTAGGTGGAATAGAGATGGTATTATTACTTTTCATATGGGAACTGAGAGGGGATGAGGGAGTTTCATCATCCACATCCATAGGGACATGGGATACTAAAGCATGATTATCATTGGCTTTAGGAGCTTTCCTAAAACCAAGGCCATGTTTCTCATGCAATTTTCTAAGTTCCTTTATTGTGACCTCATGGGGTCCTTGTTCGCAACATTCTAACCCAAAACCTTTCCAATAAAAACATTTTAAGTAGGTTTATGTAAAATTTGGTTTATCAAAGAAGGAGAAATTATATGTGGATGGTTAGGCATGTGTTTGGCTTTCTCAATATAAAGGAAATTGATCAATTCCTCCATAAGTTATGTGCATTTGGAATGGGGAGGTTTGAAAGGGATCATGTCTCCTATATTAGATTGATAGGTATGCTATCAATCAGGTCATTTATAATTTTGAGGGGTTGATAAATTTTTGATCATTAATAGTTGATATTTACCTACAGAAAGTTATTAAAATGTCAAATCAAAAGAGTTCACACCAGGGATGCGGTATGAAGATACAAAAAATATAATAGATGTTTTCCCCAAATATAATGGACTCAATTTATTCAGAAGGATCAAGACATCATTAGGTTCATAAGTCAAATTGCATGTTTTGAATGGATGTGGATCAGTCGGAAGACTATGGACCTTACCCTCATGTTTGAATGTAAGACATCAATGTAAAGTTGAGTGGACATAATGTATATCATGTATCCAAGGATGTCCTAATAGTATATTATATTTAAACTCCCCTTCTATTACATAAAATCATTTAGGGAGGGCACATACACCTGTTTGAATGGGAAAGACAACTTTTCATAATGTAGGGGCCATAATATCATTGAATGCCCATAAGATGGATGGAAATTGAGCTAAAATTATCTAAAGTAACTATAATTTCTTAAAATCATGCAAATAGATAATATTTATGCTTGTTCCATTATCAATCATTACCCATATGATTTAGGTCTGATTCATTTGGGCAATGATAAATAGCGGTGGATCTTGGTCATCAAGATATAATGGGGATATCTTAGAATCATGGAATGTTATGGATGATGACTTTTGTAATAATGTGATAAAATATGATAGAGGCTAGGGTTCATCTAATTTTATCTAGGTATCTTGAAAGGCCTCTATCATAGCCTCACAATACTGTAGATAGTTTTGGATAAGTTCATACAAAGACATCTTGATTGGGAGTTGATGGAGTTGCTTTAGAATAGATATATGTATCAACTCTGAAGCATTATTATTCTGATTTTTTCTTAAAATAGAAATTTTAGGTTTTTGTATGGGCATTTTAGGACTATCTATGGTAGAAGTAGGAGATTTTTTAATAATCACCTTGGCTTTATTGGGATTTTAGGTCTTATGACCCTGGGTCTGATATCATGTAGCTATGTGTATTATTTTTATATGAAACAATGATGGATTTGTCATGTTTTAATACTCGTCTAAGTTTAGAGGCATTATTAAGGGTTGATATTGAGTTTTATTAAATATTTTATCTTGCTTTAAAACTTATTTTAACCCTCTTAGTAATGTATTATTTCCTAAGGTGGATGTGACCCTAGTAGCTTGATTATAGGGATAGTCATAACCAAATTATTCCATTAAAAGGTCATCTTCTTATAATAAATTTTGGACCATAAATTTTAGTGCATTACAAATTTTAGTATCATGACTCATTATTTAAGGATACACTAATTTATTTTTTTCTCATATCACATCAGTTTTTGAATATGGGGGTTAGCAGGCTTTATGGGTTGTAGTGTGACAACGGAATTTTGAAGTAGTTAATCCAGAATCTTAGAGTAAGACCCCCTCAATGGTTATTGGATGGGTTTTTAAACCTTCTTAGGCATTATCATGGATATTTCATTTGCTTTTGAGTCTTAATCCTTCACACTGGTTGTTTGAATATTTCTCACAGTGAGTACTTTTTTTGGGATAACACTTTACACCTGGGCCTCATGGCTAGTAAGTATTTAAAGGGTTATGAATTGGCATTATTACAGTGGTAAGATACCTTTGTAATGGTATATTCTCTTTAGAAGAGGATTCTAAAATGGTGGGTTTTAGGGTCACTGAAAGATGAGGTCCCAATATGGATGCTCTAGTATGAATTGGTGGCCGAGTTGCCTTCCTTTTTCAAATATGATTAGGGGTAGTAGGGATATCCTCTTTATGGAGTTCAATCCTTATGGGAGGATATTGAAAATATTTTCCTTTTGAGGCCTTGAATTTTTTTTTTCTAACTCTTGAAGCATTCCCCCTGATTTCTCTCTTTACAAGATTTAGCTCTTCTCGAGTTATGAGGGAAGCTAGGCTTGGGTTTGGTTGAGGTAACATGGTGGTCTTCTTAGGGTGGATTAATCTAGAGGGGATGGGTATGATACATGAAAGTATTTTAGTGAATAAATGAGTGGTATGTGGATCTTCTAGGATGTCTAAACAAAAATCCTCCTTGAGAGCTTTCTCATCCTTTATTTCTAGTTGATTGTCTTGAATGGGTTTAGGCAATGTTTCCTCGAGAGGATCCCAAATAATGAGATCCAAAAAGCATGAGTCATGGGGATAGATATAATTCATTTATATGGTTTGAAGGCATCTCATGTAATAAGATATGGGATTTTAGTTATCATGGAAGATGATTCACAAGCACTACCAACCTCTTTAGGTAGAAGTTGATCACATATCGTACTTATCACCTGGGTCTCATGGTCTAAGGTGCACCCTAAATTAGCATGTATAGAATTAGATGTAGAGGCATGGTTGGGAAATAAATACCTAAAGATATATATGGATTTATTATGAGGAGCCTTATGGTTATCTAGCTATAACTCTCCTTGATCAATAAGGTTTTGAACTAGACCTTTGAAGTAGAGACACCTATTAACATCATGACTTGGTACATGATGGTAATCATTAAATTCATCTTCTTTGAACCAACTATGCTTAGGGTGAGAGTCATCAAGACATATAATTGAAGGAAGTTATATAATATAAGCCTTTAAGATCTTATCTATGATAGAAGTATAATATTCCCTTAAGGGTGTGTACTGCCACAAAAAAAATCATGTTAATGGTTTTTGTGATTTTTCTTGGGAGGTAGAGGGTTTGGATTGGATTTTTATCTATCGGGGTGCTTATTTTAAGACCAAAACATTAGTAGTGCCTTTGGTTTTGGTATTTTGAGTTCCTTTGGAGGGATCAGGTTTGAATTTTTCATTATGCAACTTTACCTTCCCTTCTTTTGAAGCTCAAATTTCTAATTTACATACCATAGAAAAGGCTTCATCAAAAGTCTTAAAGGATGAACCCATAATGTTGACTAGATATGTTTAGCACATGATCTCATAAATATTTTGATTAATTTTGGTTAAGGGAGGTAGAAGGTAAGCTGGTTTATAAGACTCTACCATCTAGCCATGAAATGAGTGATAGATTCATCATTAAATTATCTAATCATATAGATGTTGGTTATAATCACTTTTCTTGTGATGTTAATGGAAAATTACTCTAAAAATATTTGGGCTAATTTCCCAAAAGAGAATAGGGAATGTTGAGGGATAGAATTGTACTAGTCTAAAGTTGGTCTAGCTAGTGAGATGGGAAATGTTCTTAGGAGAAGAGCATCATCATGGGCTATAATATAAAAAGTGTATCTAAACACTCTAATGTATTACTGAGTATCTTCCCTATTTTTAAACTTCATTAATTTTGTAAGTTCCCATTGCAAGGGATATGGTCTAATAAGTATAGTTGGATTAATGGGTTCATTACAAATTTGCTCATAAGTGAGCATATTTTTTTGCCCAAAGGCAGAGGCTTACATATTTTCCATCCTTTTCATAAGGATGTTCATAAGGTTAGGTTGGGTAATATATTTAGGAATACCCCTTAAGACATTCTATTGCAGATGTTGATAGGTATGAAATAGAGTGGAAAAGGGTTGTGACTAGGGATAACCAATTTAAGTGGTCATAATCAGTTGGGATGATACCACATACTATGGGGATTACATGGGTATGTAAGTGGACCCAAGGGATTATGATGTAGATATATATTGGGTAGTCAATGAGATGTACTACTAAGGAGGTTGACTCAAGGGAGCTTGTTGTAAAGGTTAACTTTGGGGATTTAAGGCTATGCTAGTTTAGATGGGAGGGAGAGTTGTAGGGATTGAAATCATTAAGTTTTAAGAGGTGGAGTAAAAGTAAATTGAGATGTGGTGACATTTTGGGATCATGTACTAGTTGGAGATAAACCACTAGATGTTGTTGGAGGTGGATAGTTTAAATTTTTCATAGTGTTAGTATCGTAACCTATTGGAGGAGAATTGTTGAGAGAGGAAACCATGGCTATAGTAATCCCTTCAAGGCCATTTAGGGGCATGCTAAAAGCATTCCTAGAATATTGCATATGAGGGGAAAGTGGAATACATATGGATCAAGTGATAAGGTAATGGTTAAGGGTAATTGGATTAATATCCAATATCATAGTAAATTCAAGATCTCCCTAAGTATAGAACTAAGGAATACCCTCCCCCATAGACTCAGGAAAGGTAGGACTCATGGTGTTCTCTATAGATGAGGATGAGGTTGGGGATTCGGTTTATTTTAGTGACTATTGTCATGTCAAAACCATGTATCATTGAATAGAAATCAAGAAATGAAACTAAAAAAACACACAATAGTCTTTTTGATTATTTCATTTTAGTGGAAACAAACACACACACTACAGATTGTTCTTAAAATATTTTAATTTTTTTTAAAATTAACTTTAGAGTGTGATAAGGAAAAAGGTCAACGATGATACTAAGAAATGGTAATCTAAATATAGTTTTGGGTTTTTTTAAAGGATGGGAACATCTATATACATGAAGGTACATTGAGGCCTCATTCTATGTTAGAAGAATATGTGTGGCTTGGTATTGGAGCCTACCCCTCCTTTCACACACTGCATCAATAAAGGTGTTGATTACTTAGACTTTATACTTCTTGCCATAAATTTTATACTCAGTCAATACACCAATTTAGTTTTTTCCTTGGTGATGAAATCCAAGTAGGTCTACCTTAGGTAGGAAAATGTTTCAAATGATTATTTTAATATAATGTGGTTTTATATGTGTGTGAGAAGGTGTGATTAATATGATTTATTGATCTACCTAGATTATTCTACATGAATTATCTAAGCAAGCAAATGATGAATGCAATTCTATTTAAACCTTAAAAGGAAAAGTAATAAATTTTGGATTTTCTCTTTTTAAATGAAAGCAACCAATCAATAAAATATGTAACTAATGAGTGATTTTAAAATAAAAATGATACCTTAGGGTCCCATTCGGCATACCATAATATTTTAGTATTATTTTGGTTATTTTTCTTAATAAAAATGGCTTACTAAAAATAGAAATGATATAGGGTTTTAAAAGAGGAATACCTATGATAGGGATGTGCACCATAGATCCAGTGAGGTGAGATCTCCTTTTTGGCTAGGAAAGACTACCCGCAAAACAAAGACAACTAGGACAAGATTGACTAATAATAGAGATGTGTGGACTACTAGATACAAGATCAGTTCTAAGAAGTGGTACACTTCTTTAGAGGGATGTCAATCCACTTTTTATGCAACTAATCAAATAATAGAATAAGTTAAATTATAATAAAGCATATAATAATATTATGAAACTGAAATGAATCAAATCAATCTATTACATTATATCAAAATGTTCATTCCAATATGTTGCTACTAAGACTTTTTTTTCTTGGATTGCTTCTAGTTGCTTGGGTATGGCTTCTAGAGTTGGGGTAAAAACAATTTCACAAAGTCCTAACTCAAAATAGATATCACTTTGATCAGTGAATAAAGGATGAGGAATTATGGGTAAGTCATGAATCAAGACCACATCATGTATGACATAAGGAAGGTCATCTACAAACAATAATACATGATTTTAAGGCTTAAAAATAGTAAATCAAATATATTCAAGATTATTAATCTAGTCTCAGGTTATAGATAGAAGTGAGAACACAGGGGTCGATATCGATTATATCAGTTGTGTTATCAATTAGATGATCGATGTTGATCTAGAAAGAATCATGGTTGATCTTTATGATGGGTACTAAACGACTCATAAGGTACCTAAGGAAGGATTTTATAGACCTTAAAAGACTCTTAAACTAATCACTAATTTACATAAATACACTTACAACAAAAATAAAATAGAAAGGAATAAAACATTAATTTAAAACTAATCAAATATATGACAAACTTACCCTGCAAAAGCATCCTGGGATGTAGATAAATACCTCATTGATAGAGATATGGTTGGATTTAGAAAATTTTTGGATAGATAAGAATTAGGATGGTATTCTTCTGTAGTGCTCCAAGAAAATTTCATCAACATTCTAGTGTGAAAAAATAAGGATCCATAACCCCAAGTTGACCTAGCTATAAATCGACATTGATCCTAACAGGATTGGTGATGATCACAAGAAACATTACTAATTTTGTTGAAGATTGAGTTGTTGGCTCCAATAACTCAATATATTGGATAAAATCTTAGGTCAAGTTAGATTTAACAGGGTTCAGATATGTGAATGTTGTTACGAAGGTTAAAACAACTTATGCACATTAGAATTGGAGAGATTTAATTAGGATTTAGGGATAGTAAACTAGTTACCTAGGTAAAATAGTAATTAATTAGATTAATTACATGATGTTAAATGGTAAATGGTAAAATTTTATTAATTACCATAATAAACATATGGTAGGGGTAAGACACATATATTCATAATAAAGCAGTGTAAATTTATAGTGTCTATAGCTCGACCTATGGCATTATAAATGCCTCTAGCATAATGAAATGATTTAATAACATCCATGAGAACAAGCAGTTTATGGAACTAAGAGATAAAACATATTATTTCATTCTAACACAACCACTTTACACAAGGTTTGTTTTACTAATCTTAAAAACTTTCAAATCATTTCTTAATGCTAACTCTTCTACCATGAATCTTAACTATAAAACTACTATTTTATTTAACCTTCCCTCTTCAAATAAGTCACTTAAGTTTTCAACCCTCAAGCTATCATTGTACTTAATGTAGATGTTAATATAGGTTGTACACTCTATAATGAAGTTTAATTTTGTATCCACTACTCCCTTATCACAAAATAAACATGTTCTTGTTTCCCATCCTTATTTGACACTATCCACCTACCAGTTTCACACCTATGATGATGTGAACTTGTCCTCAACTATGTCATCAATATCTTTGCCTTCAATTTGATTTATGAACCTATGTATGCATTTTATTCATGATCCCATGTGGGATTGAACTCTTCGATGTAGTATGCTTTCTTCCATCATAGTTTCTTTATCCACATGGCTTCCCTGAATTTATCTCACACATACTTTTTTATTCACTCATTTGTGCTTTTATATTCTAGGATATTATTATCCTATTTACTCATCAATTTGTTTCTTTGATTCATCCACATGTTTTTTATTTTGTTTATCTCTTCAACTATTACCATTTTGGGCCATCAATGATTTTTCATACTTTGCATCTATTGCATGAATAACTTTATGTTTGAGTCATTGTCAATGCTTCTAATAGAAAATTACATGTTTCAACTAATAGAATCTCATATGTAACTGAAGCATTAACACTAGGGTTGTTTGTGATTATGTTTTTTGGATTCTCTCTATTTGTCTCCAATTTAAAATAGACACATTATTGCCCCAAACTTCACATCCATATAGACCACTGGTCTGACAAGTAGACCAAACAAAGTTATCTTGTTTGTTTAATCCCATAATTATACATTCATGCACCTATTTTATAGTGAGTTATTTTTATATATTTGAATTTAATCAATCAATAGAATAAAAATAAAATGTATAAATACGATATACATTAAGGTGAAATAAAATACTATTCAATGCCAAATAATTTTAATGAACTATAACATAATTTGACAAGGGAAAGAAAGTACTTATCTTATTCTAGTTGGTTTATTGAATACATTGGTTATTTCTTTCTAGATCATAAACTAAATAAAATAACCATTTGATTGTGTCACCTTTGAAAACAAGAAATGAAGATAAACAAGGATAAGGGCACAGTAGGTGGATAAGATCACAGTTTAATGATATCCTCTACCATGGATTTGTCTATGTTGACTGTGCATTGAAACTAAAAGTTTGAGTGTTAAGTTTAAGGATTTCATGAGTAATTTTATTTAGATATTATTTTTTGTGGGAAATTTACTCATGCATAATTTATTCATTTACCCAAATAACCTCCATGAGTATTCATTTACCCAATTGACATATTTTACTCATTTATTGTTGGTATTATTAATGAGGCAAGAGACCCACTTTAACACACAACCACTCTAAGCATTTATATGTAGAAGGGAGGAATGGTGAATGTAATTCATGACTTCATGATTTTCACCCTCTAGCCTTTTCCTTATTGGCAAAGATTTTTCTGAGTCTAGTGATAAATAAATCACCCTTGTATTGAAATTATTACTCATGTGAGATTAACCCAATTACAACCCAATCATGTATTTCAATGTTAACTTGAAGGTATTCACAAGAAATTTTAATTATATAATATTTTTTTTGGAATATTACTCATGTATAATTTACTCATTTACCCAAATGACCTATATGAGTAGTCATTTACCCAAATAACATTTTTTACTCAAGTATTTTTTGTAATATTAATAATATAAGGGAGCTCGATTTAGCACATAGCCACTATAAGTATTTGTTATTAGGGAAGGAATGGTGAATTTAATTAACTAGTTTGGTATTTTGACCCTCTAGCCTCTTTCCCCATTGGCAAAGCTTTTGGTGAGTGTAGTGCCTAATAAACTACCCTTGTCTTGTAATTATTACCAATGTGGAATTAACCCAGTTACAAACCAATCATGTATTTCAATGTTGATTTGAAGGCTTTCATGATTAATTTTAATTATATTTTATTTACCTCTTTTTAGACTTCTCTTGTTTCTATGTGATCTCTGATTTGATAAATAGATCACCTAAAAAATAAAACCTCGATCCTACACAAACACACCAAAGAAGCTAAAATGCAAAAGGGAAGATAAAATGGACTATGATAAGTTAAGTTGGACTCAGAAACCCCAATGTGACTAAGTGTTACCTACATATTCTATGTAGACCTCAGTCAAATATAGTTTTCCCTTTATTCTAGTGATGTATGTGTAAATTTAGATGCAATGCAATGCTAAATGTTATTTCTCCTATGAATACCCTTCACAAAATAAATGAAAATTATGTATTCAAACTTAGAATATGTAGATATATCAATTAATCATGATGTCATGAACTTGTGTATAGAATTTGCACATTGAGAATACGTCAATTATCCTTTACAAGACATATAGGGTTAGACTTAAAGTGACAAAGGTCATAAAAAATACAAAATTGACTACTCAGTGTATTAGAATTTATGGACTCATTGGCACATGAAGGGTTAGACTTAAAGTGACAAAGGTCATAAAAAATATCATTACTGACATAGAAACTCAGAAAACTTTTACAATTTACATTGGGATAGGTTTGCACTACAAAATAGGTGCACAATACACACCTATCTAAGTAGTGTGGACTTTTGAAAAAGACCTAAATGAAGATCCAAAGACATAAACAAAAAGTAGGGATCCTAAAGATAGATTAAAAGAATATAAAATAATAACATAGATATACTCTAAGAATAAAATAAGAAAAGAATCACAAGAATAGGGACATGACATGCCAATGAGCCATTCATTCATCAATAATGATCCAGGTAGGCATAGTTATGTGAAATTGTATATTTAGATTAAACTTTTGCCAAATTTGGAGGTCTACATCTCCACCCAACCCCCCTTTCCATGTCCCCTTCTAGCCTTTATTATAGTGATGTAATAAATTGAAACTACTAGAATAAAGGAGAAAGAAAAATCCCTGAGTGTGGAAACACACTTTGTCTTCATAGGGGGTGTTGAGTGTCTTGGGTGACTAGCTCACCCAAGTTGGGATAGGGGATTTCAAATTTGTTTCCATCTTGTCTATAGAAAAAAATAGTTTTTAAAGTGGTAAGAGGTTGAGTTGGTAGGTCATTAGGTGTCACTAAATCATGACTATGTTATCTCGTAAGGTGATACTGATAGAGATCAGTTCTCTATGAGTGAAGCTTTTGATTTGACTAATATATATGCTTTCACTTGTGGGTAGAATTCTAAAGTGAGTAAAAGTGCTAACTACCTATTTTTACTAAACTCAAATGATAAAAAAAATTATGTAACTAGTATAGGCTCACTAAAATTGCAGCCAAAGCATAGAGCATGATTAAGCTCATATGTTGGCCCACTTGAAAAAGATGAATCTGATCATTGTAGATGATCTAGATTTGAACTGTAAATTTATGAAATTTATTTATTTAAAAATTTATATTACTTTTCATTTTTATATTTTGTACAAGAAAGAACATGATCCATGGTTCATGCCCCCTATAATTCATATTATGATTTTGTAATTTAACAAAAGAGGGAGAACACAAATTATCTTTGTGCCCCATGTGATTTGTATTTTTTTTCTATTGTATTGAGTTTATTTTATTTTTAGATAAGAATGAGTATGCAAAAGGGTGGCCATATGCCCAAGGATTGTGCAAATTTTTACTTTATTGCATATATATATATATATATATATATATATATATATATATATATATATATATATATATATATATATATATTTTTTTTTATTTTTTTTTTTTTTTTTTTTTTTTTTTTTCTTTGCATATGTAGATGTTCATATGTTCCACCTTTTTCAAGTAAGGGGTGAAAGGAGTGAGGCATGTACCTTGAAAGGAGATAGTGAAATTTTGATTCTTGCGTAGGTGAGTGATATTGCATATCATTGAGAATTATAAAAGTAGTAAAAATAAATCAGAAGTGATACCATGTAGAAGATTACACTATGAGGATTCTAGTGAATCTAACAATTTTTTATTTGGATGAATATCGTGAAAGATATCATAATTTGAATTTTTAATAGTGAATGATTAGGGAGGTAACATGTTGGCTATAGTGTACCTTAGGTTAGAAGATTTTGGTTTGCATATATACGTAGTTTTTTTTTTATTTTAAATAGATTAATTACATTTTAACCTAATAGTAAATTTTTTGAATATGTGAGTAAAATTTTAAAAAAAATTGGAGACCTCTTTTACCAATGTGGTTTGAGCAAGATCTGGTCATGGTGGAGATGGATTATAAGCTAGGATTTGTGAGTATCGAACCTGTTATCACTATTTTTTTGAAAATTTTTAGATTTTTATATTTTTATGATTTTTAATGCTTTTGCATTGTTATCCATTTGTCCTCAGCCCTATCTAGGGTTGTTGTGGACCTATCCTTTTGGATGCATAATTTTTATGAAGGGTTCCAAGTATTATGACCTCAAATGTGTTGTAGTCTGATATATTGTGGACCTAGCTAGTTTAAAATTTAATTTTGAAACTTTATTTGTATATGAATAAAATATATGATAGATAATGTTTGAAATGTGTTTTTTGTGGTCACAGAGTGACTTGAGATCTTGAGAGTTTTACAAGGGCCACATTATGGAGATAGTGTAGGTATTAACACCATTATATGATGAAATGATGAACATGGATAGGTTTAGGTTGTGAGATGTTACACAACTAGACTTTATGCCTTATGGTATGCATATGGTGACTAATCTAGCAGAGAGGTGGGATTATGACACTTATAGATTTGGGTTTCTAATAAGGGAGATGACTATCATCCTAGATGATTTTTTGAACATTTCTTGGTTACCGATAGTTAGTGTTCAAGCAATCAAAGAGATCAGAGTAAATGTAGGAGATGCCCAATGGTATTTCATAAGGCATGCTAGGGGTGATGGGTATGGTGTTAGATATTATATCATATTGCTATTTGAGATTGTTATTTATATATTCCATGATTGTGGAAGTTCTTGTGTGGGTTTTTAGCTAATTTTATTACTATGGATGGAGGTGGTGTGGCCATATTATAACATATGATTGATATTATGTATATTATATAGGACCATGACACTATATATTATTGTGGGAACATGATGTTGGCCCATTTTTATAGGTAACTACACATATTCACTTGAGAGAGGTATGCCAGAGACATGGGATTGGCCTTATTATTGAAATATTAGGCATACAAGTATATTGTAGTTTTCAAACCATTTGGGATACCCCTTTAAATTTGGGCCCACCTTTGTATATACACATGGAGATGGAATACTACTAGTCAGGTGATTCGGTCAAGCATTATGGATTGTCGATGTATTATAGATCAGTTACCAATAGGTGATATTATATGATAATGTTATTGGGGATTCAAGGGTTGGGTTGAGGATGTTGTGGAGTTACAGTGCATTCATGTTAGTCATTGGTTACATGACTAGTTTCCTAGTGTATATGAGAATTTTTAGTTTGAGTATATTACATAATAGTTTGGGATAGAGTAGGGAGTGCCCCCAAAAATTTTATATAGGCTCAATGTATGAGACTTTTTGAGAGTAGGTTTGAGAGCTCATCCCAAAATAGTCAAACTAGCTTCCAGTGGATGAGAGATGAGGGAAATGATATTAGAGATGTAGATGATGTTGGGTACATCAAGGCCTATCCTCAATGGTGACATTAGCATAGTTATCCATGTTTGTTTCTAGTGGCACCCATAATAACACCAATAGTAGCCCAAGCCTCAACAACAATAGGTAAGAGATACGAAAAATATAGTATTTCATGTTTGATATATTATGATAGAGTAACAAGAGTATTGGACACTAATGATAGATGCCACTCTTCGAGTACTTACTAGACATGTGTCAATTGATGTTATGTAAGAGGGACTTATTGAGTAAGTGGATGTGATAGGGCCACATGCTCCATTATTATTTAGGGTTGTTATTGTGGTTGAGGCTTATGTACATGTGCATCTGGCAGAGTAGAGGAGCTCTAGGTGGAGCAAGATGCTTTGGTGATTAAGCAAGATTGGCTACAATCTAACTTAACTCAACAATAAATGCCTCTACCCATAACTGAGTTAGAGTTGAATTGATCTATCCTTATTGATAATTTGTGTTTATAGGGTGAGTATACGACATTGAGAGAGAGAGATAAGAAAGATACGAGGTTTGAGATAGATCATGGTCTAGATCACATGGGATAATAGATGCCTCAACTTCTCGAGTACCTATAGGCAATAATAGTGACACAGATGTGGATTATGCCTTGACATTGAGCAACTAAGGGCCCATTATTGATTGATTTTATGTTAGTGCTTTCATCTGTTATAAACATTTGATTATGTATTTGACTTTACAAATTTATATGAGATGGAAACTTTATGTTGATTAGTTGATATTATGTGAACATTTGACTTATTATTTTATATGATGTGGATAATTAGTGTTATGTATGCGATGTGTAATTTTATACTATGTCATCATTTGAATTAGTGTTTTGATATGATGTGAACATTTGACATAGTATTTTGTTATGATGTGAATCACTTGATACCTATTTACCTTAATTATATTTAATTTAGAATATGAAATTTCCAATTAGATGGATATAAGAATGTGGAATATTGATCAATTTCTCCACAAAAGTTTTTAGAAGACAATCTAAGTCAGAATTCAATATGAAAATCTCAAGTGGTTTTGAAAACAACCAAGAGGAGGGACCAGAATAAATATGAGGGACATGGAGGGTAGTAGATTTGATGAGAGAAAGAGGAGTGGAAGCCATGACTTGGTTAAAAACATTCAATAGGGAAAGATGAATATTCGTAATAAACATAGGGTCTAAAAGATCAACCTTAGTTGAAGCCTTCATAGGTGGAGGGGGATGAGACTAGGATTTATGGACCCATTTAAAAAAATGATTTCAAGGGGGATAATTGGTTTTGGGGTAGTGAAAGCAGACAGATTGTGAGGCTTAGCCAAGAGGAGGAAATTTTTCCATAAATGACCCTAGGCATAACACCCGTTGTCCCTGATCAGTACTTTATCATAATCAATTTGTTGAACCCAAGAATGATCATCAATTACAAGTTCGATCTCTTTCTCCAAAAGATTGTTCAAGTGAAGCCTGACACATAATCTAACACAGGAACCTCCAAATATGTTCAAAATTATATGATCAATTTTCAAAGTTGCATGATCAATATCAAGCATGTGTCCAAATTAAAAACCAATATAATACAAAGTATAGCCATTCCAAAATTCTAAAGGTGTAACAAATAGTCTAAACCAGACTGATATACTTTAAAGATCCAATTTAGAATTGTCAATTCCCTATTTCCAATTAAAAATAGAAAGACCAATGTTTTATAAAAACCATTAACATCAATATTAAACATATAAATACAAAATTCTATAGAAATGATTGACAAGAAGCTTATTCAATTTTAGTCTTTCATAATCCAAAAAAATTAGGCCATTAGATTTTGAAAAAAGAGTGAAAGATTATTTTAAAAAATCACAGCTTATAAGGCTCTAATAAAGAGAATTTTAAAATGAAAAAATAAAATCCAACCAGGAAACACTTGAGTCTCCGTTAATATGATATAATAATATAGACCTGTGATGCGGATGCACACTAACAGTGACTCGCCAATCGGCTTTTTCTATTCAGCGTTCAATTGTACATCCACCCCATTGTGTATTTGGCTGAGGTCTACACTCAATTCTGTACAACCTCTCAAAATTAAACACTCCAAAGATGTAGGTTCTAACGGGAAGCCCACTTCTTTTAATTGTCTGCATCCTTTTAAAAATAATAATAATAAAATGCAAACCAACAAACAATTGAGTTCTTTACTAAACAATTGAGATTCTATATTAATGATCTTCGCCGTACCTTGCTTTGGGTAAATGTGAAGAGTCGAAGCTTCAATAGTCACCCGATTGTGCTTTTGGCTGAGGTCTACATTCACTTCTGTACAACCTCTCAAATCTAAATGCTCCAAAGATGTAAGTTATTCTAACGGGAAACCCATTTCTTTTAATTTGCTACACTTCTCTAATATTTAACTTCTTTAGAGCTTTGAGTTTAACAGCGAGTCAAATGTAATTCCTCTAGCGCTTTGAGTTGCCCGAAACTGGAAGGCAATTCTTTTAATTTAGAGCAAACTGATAAATCCAACAACTTCAAGGAGCAGGCAATTCTTTTAATTTAGAGCAAACTGATAAATCCAACAACTTCAAGGAGATGAGGTGGACAAAGCTGAAAGGCAATTTTTTCAATTGATTGCAAATCCCTAAACTCAACCATTTAAAGAGCTAAGTTGCCCAAAGCTGAAAGGCATTTCTTTCCATTGATTGCAAATCCCTAAACTCAACCATTTGATCCCTAAACTCAACCATTTGAAAGAGCTGAGTTGGCCAAAGCTGAAAGGCAATTCTTTCAACTTATCACAATTCCACAAAATTAAATACGTTCAAACGCTTTAAAGCCCTCCAGTCTCTAAGACTCAGTTACTCAAAGAAGGTAATCCACAGACAGATTCGGGCAACTCCTCAATTGTATGCCACCCATCCATTATCAAAGTCTTCAATGGCTTAGCATAGAGATGCATCCCCTCTGGTAGAGTCTCGAGCAAAACGATACCACTACCCGGCCCTGATAAAACCAATTCTTCTAAACAGAAATTTTCAACTGCTGGTATACACTGGGACTCTTCCAGCTCTTTAAATGTATTGCAATCATACTCTGACACAGCTTTCATCAATTTTAATTTCTCAGGCAACTGCATGGATATTCCAATTTTCATTAGATATAATTGTGTCATCACGTATACCCATATTACTGTTTAAATTCAGAAAAAAGAGGACTTGCCTTGTCGTGAAGATTAACACCTGCATGGAAAATTGGGCCTTCGTACACAGCCAATCTCTCAAGTGCTTCTATTTGCAGTGGCAACAAAGGAATGCCACCGCCTATTCTAAGATATCTTAGTTCTCTAAATTTCATCTGGCTTTGTCCACTGGCTGTGATGCGGTCTCCCATAAAGAGAACTCTTAGTGAATTCCTCATTAAATTCAAGTGCTTTTTTTCAATCAAGTAATCAGGCTCGTCATCAGAGTCAGACTCAGACTCGTCACCGGCAAGCCAAACCCCTTTGATTTCCGTCAGCCGCTTCTGAAAAAAAAACAAAAAAAGGATTGAGATGTGACAATTTTCCAAAAGAATAAAGTAGATAGATTCATTTTTCCGTGAGTATATAATTCATTATTGAAGTTAAAATATACCGTGTCTTCTGCAGCTTCACTGAAGGAATGCATATCCATAATTCTGGTGGATTGGGACAAGCTTAGCCCATTTGCTCGAATAACATCATGAACAATCAACTTTTCTTCTTCTATTTCTGAATATTCTTCTATTGATGAAATTCCGTGCCACTGCGAGATGGAATATATTTCGAATGTAGTATGGAGCAAAGCTGCCTCTCGAAGTGATTTAAGTTGCTCTTCTCCTACAGTATACTCTACATGTCGACGATTCCAGTGACTAAAGAAGCAGCATATGTCCAAAAATGCTTCTCGTGCTGACTTTTCCAACCTATCATATACAAAATCAATCATACGTGAGGTGAGATTTTCTTCTTTAATATTCTCTCCTTGCTCCAAAGCCTCAATATTCTCTCCTTGCTCCAAACCTCAAATATTTGAGTGCACTGCTCCGCATTATACCCCATCTTAGCTAAATGAGCACCAGCCACTTTAAGAACCAATGGAATGCCCCCACATATCTGCAGAATTTTATTCCGCTCTTCTTCTTTGATATGCTGAAGATTGGCAGAGTCGTTGCACAAAATTTTCAGTGCAGCACCCTGATCACGCAGATTATCAACATAATACTGTTCTCTTAGAAAGTCAAGTTAAATTGGAGTTAATTTCTCCACTTCTCATGCATGTAAGCAGTGACCTGCAGTTGAGCAATCAGTTAGTAAACTGACAGTTGAGCAATCAGTTAGTTAACAAACAGTTAGTTAAACTGTTTGAGAATTTGTTAGAGAGTTAGTTTGCATGTAAAGACTAAAATTAGTCTTTAATTTGTTTTTTCTAATTATTTTTAGTTTTTCAAATCTATTTAATAAACCCATGGGGCAGTATTGTAATTGAACAAGATCAAGAAAAAAATCAAGAAGATCAGAAGATCAAGAAGTTTATTAAAATCTTGTTCCCTGATTGCTGTAGCAATCTGAATGTGTTTTTTTATCTGTATGTTTTATTTTCTATTTTTATATGTTTCTTTTTTTTTACAATTGGTATCAGAGCTCAGGTTGTGGTAGAAGCCCCTGATTAGGAAAGCAGCCAGCAAGGAGGCGACAAGAAGAAAGGAGAGCGAAGCAGTCGAGCGCAAGAATTGCCCGGCAAGCAGTGCAAAGACCGACATCGGCAGTCAGGACCGACGTCGGCCGACTCTAAGACTGACATCGGCAGTAATATCGGCCGACCGCGACAATTTAACCGTCATCAGCGACTGTGTTTCAGAAACAAAAACCAGAAAGCCATTCCAGCGTGAGAAATGGCAGCGAACAATAGTATTCCACAGCCTCAAATCCCATTTTTAATGGTAAGAATTACGATTTTTGGGTAATTAAGATGAGAACCTTATTTTGCTCACAAGATGTGTGGGATTTGGTAGAAAGTGGATTTGTAGAACTGCAAGACGAGGCAGCCCATCTGGCATTAAATCAAGCACAAAAGGACCAGCTTAAGGAGAACAGAAAAAAAGATGCAAAAGCTTTATTTCTCATCCAACACGCATTGGATGAATCTATTTTTTCCAAAGTTGCAGCAACAACAAGATCCAGAGAGGCATGAAAAATCTTAGAAACTACCTATAGAGGTAATACAAAGGTAAAAATTGCCAAATTGCAATCTCTTAGGAGAACTTTTAAAAATTTGTAAATGAATGAATCAGAATCAATAGATCAGTTTATGGGTCAAGTTTTGAATATAGTGAATCAAATTAGATCTGATGGAGACACTATGACGGATCAGAAGATCATAGAAAAAATACTCAAATGTTTACCCAGTAAATTTGATGCAATAGTTGTAGCTATTGAGGAAACCAAGGATTTGGAACAATTATCTATAGATGAATTAATGGGTTCTTTGTTAACACATGAATTCAGAATGAATAGGAATAACACTTCTCTTGAGAATGCCTTCAAGTCACAGATATCAGTTGGCAGAGGAAGAGGAAGAGCCAGGTCAAACTTCAGAGGAAGAGGCAGTGGCAGATATGGAAGGAATAATTCAGATGAAGGTGAACACAGTAATCAAAACTACAGCAGTAGAGGACATGGAAACAACCACTTCCAACAAGTTTCACAGAGGTTTGATAAATCTAATGTTCAATGTTATTACTGCAAGAAATATGGTCATTATGCAAGTGACTGCAGAAGTAAACAAGGATATGTGTACAAGCAGAATGCTAATTACACAGGTGAATCTAGTTCTAATCCAGGTGAATCTAGTTCTAATCTTGGAAGCTTATTTCTTACTTGTAATGTTACTCAAGAAAAAGCTAAAGATATTTGGTTCTTAGACAGTGGATGCAGTAATCATATGATAGGAAATAAAGAATTTTTTGCTAGTCTTGATGATTCTGTAAAATCAGAAGTGAAATTAGGAAATGATATCATAGTAGATGTCATGGGTAAAGGTGTCATAAATGTTTTGGCCAAGAATGGTGAAAGAAGGTTTATACTTGATGTTTATTTTGTACCTAGACTAAAACATAATCTTTTGAGTGTTGGTCAATTAGTGCAAAAAGGTTACAGAGTATCCTTTATGGATAATTTTTGCACAATGTTGGACAAGTGTCCAAGTGACAGGTTGATAGGTAAAGTGGAGATGACCAAGAATCAGATGTTCCCTCTTCATATTCAGTGCATCCAAGGAGAAGAGGAAGCCCACTACAAATCCATACAGCTAGACTAGTCGTGGCTATGGCACTTAAGGTATGGACATTTACATTTTGGAGGTTTAAATTTGTTATAGAAGAAAAATATGGTGAAGGGTTTACCACCAATAGAATAGCCAAGAAGTTCTTGTGATAGTTGTATTCTGACAAAACAGCATAGAGAGAGCTTTCTAGTAGGAGGCTCATATAGAGCTAAGGTAATATTGGAGTTAGTCCATAGTGATTTATGTGGACCAATGCAAACTCCATCATTTGGTGGTAGTACTTATTTTCTAACCTTCATTGATGACTTTAGCAAAAAGACATGGATATACTTTCTCAAAAATAAGTCTGAAGCCTTTGGAAAGTTTAAAGAATTCAAGGTAATGGTTGAAAATCAGAGTGGTCATTATATCAAGGTACTTAGATCTGATAGAAGAGGTGAATATATGTCTAATGCATTTCAAGATTTTTGCAAGTATCATGGCATTAAAAGGCAATTGACTACAAGGTGCACACCATAGCAGAATGGTGTAGCAGAAAGAAAGAATAGAACAATCATGGAAATGGCAAGAAGCATGTTGAAAGCCAAACACTTGTCAAATGAATACTGGGCAGAAGCAGTAGCATGTGCAGTGTATATTCTGAATAGAAGCCCAACAAAGAGTGTCAGAGATCGAATTCCACAAGAAGCGTGGAGTGGTAAGAAATATAGTGCATATCATTTCAGAATTTTTGGTTGTGTTGCATATTCTCTTATACCATCTAAATTGAGAAGAAAGCTTGATGATAGAGGTGAAAAATGCATTTTTATTGGTTATTCTGAAGAATCAAAAGCTTATAAGTTGTATAACCCAATTTCAAAGCAAGTGATTATTAGCAGAGATGTTGAATTTAAGGAAGAAGAAGCATGGGATGGTAGCACCATCACAGTTGGAGCACCATTTCCATAGGATGAAAAAGTTTCTGAAGAACAAAATTTGCAAGGTGGACAATCCTCTCCACAAGCAGGCACAAGCACTCCAATAAGAACACCTAGAAGGTTTGAACAAGGTGAATCATCTAGTCATGCATGTCACCCTACTTTAAATTCACAAGTGATGAATTAGATCCAACTCTTGCTACTTTAAGATCAAGAATTAAAGGTAAGAAAATGAGAAGTTTGAGTGAGATTTATAATCAAGAAGAAGAGAAATTATATTTGGTTTCAAATTTTGCTCTTTTCACTCATGACCCTATGTATTATGAAGAAGCAGTTAATGAGGAACATTGGCTAAAAGCAATGGATGAAGAAATGAATGCTATTGAAAGAAATCGAACATGGGATCTAACTATTTTACCTGAAGGTAAGGATTGTATTGGAGTCAAATGGGTTTATAAGACTAAATTTGATGCAGATGGAAATGTTGAAAAGCACAAGGCAAGGTTAGTAGCAAAAAGTTTTGCACAAGAACATGGAGTTGACTATAATGAAACATTTGCACCAGTTGCTAGACTAGATACTGTTAGAATGGTTTTATCAATTGCTGCTCAAAATAATTGGTATGTATATCAAATGGATGTAAAATCAACTTTTTTGAATGGTTTTTCAGATGAAGAAGTATATGTGAAATAGCCCATAGGTTATGAAGTACAAGGACATGAAGAAAAAGTTTACAGATTGAAGAAGGCTCTTTATGGTCTCAAACAAGCACCAAGAGCATGGTATAGTAGGATTGATTCTTATATGTTAAACAATGGATTCAGCAGAAGCGATAGTGAGCCTACTTTGTACACAAAAATCAATAAAGAAGGTCAGATTTTGATTGTGTGTTTATATGTTGATGATTTGATTTTTATTGGAAATTTATCTCTAGACACTTTTAAATCAGCAATGAAGAAAGAATTTGAAATGACATATTTGGGATTAATGAGGTATTTTTTGGGAATAGAAGTTGAACAATCAGATAAAATAATTTTTATCTGTCAAACTAAATATGCAAAGGATGTGTTAAGGAGATTTAAGATGTTGAATTGTAAACCAACACCTACACCAGTTGCTACAGGGACTAAACTTAGCAAAGAAGACCAAGGTTCTAATGTTGATTCTACAATATTCAAAAGACTAGTTGTTAGTTTGATGTATCTTACAGCTACAAGACCATATATCAGTTATGGGGTTAGTTTAATCTCAAGATTCATGGAGTCGCCAAAAGACTCACATTGGCAAGTTGAAAAAAAGATATTGAGATATGTGGCAGGAACTACAAAATATGGAATTTTATATTCCACAACTAATAATTTTAGTTTGATTGGTTTTACAGATAGTGATTTTGTAGGTAGCGTTGATGATAGGAAGAGTACTTCTGGACATGCCTTTCTTTTAGGCACAGGTGTGGTCACATGGGCATACAAAAAGCAACCTATAGTGACACTTTCATCAGCTGAAGTAGAGTATGTTGTAGCCACATCAGCAGCATGTCAAGCAACTTGGATGAAAAGAATATTGAAAGATTTATTACAAGCACAGAAGGAGTCAACACCAATCTTCTGTGATAACAAATCAGCAATCGCATTATTAAAAAATCATGTGTTTCACAAGAGGAGCAAGCACATAGATACAAGATTTCACTTTATCATAGAGTTAGTGAACAATGGAGAAATCCATCTGGACTTTTGCAGATCTGAAGATCAATTGGCAGACATATTTACAAACGCATTACCAAAAGAGACCTTTGATTATTTGAGACAAAATTTAGGCATTGTAAATGCTAAAATTGTAAGTGGTAGAAATTAGGGGGGATTGTTAGAAAGTCAAGTTAAATTGGATTTAATTTCTCCACTCCTCATGCATGCAAGTAGTTAGTTGCAGTTGAGCAATCAGTTAGTAAACTGACAGTTGAGCAATTAGTTAGTTAACAAATAATTAGTTAAACTATTTGAGAATTTGTTAGAGTTAGTTTGCATGTAAAGATTAAAATTAGTCTTTAGTTTGTTTTTTCTAATTATTGTTAGTTTTTCAAATCTATTTAATAGACCCATGGGGAAGTATTGTAATTGAACAAGATAAAGAAGATCAAGAAGTTTATTAAAATCTTGTTCCCTGATTGATGTAGCAATCTGAATGTGTTTTTTTATCCGTATGTTTTATTTTCTATTTTTTATATGTTTCTATTTTTTTGACATGTTCGCGTGGAAGACCGCATTGCTCAAACATATCTGGCCTGGCCCAAGTTTCTCGTTGTTGCCAGAATTTTGCTACGCTTGGGAAGACCTCGTAGGTTCATGTGAAGAAATTGTTTCAGGTCGTCTACCCTTAAAGCATTGTCAATAAAAAGAAACAATGGTCTATTGTTTTCACTTTCAAAAGCTTGTGTGAGAAAATGCCGACCTTTTCACAATCTCTTAGTTTGATCTCTCTTCCATCATTATATTTTTGAAAACCATCTTGAAATATTATCTGTTGCATACTTTTGAAGTTATTTTTGGAAGGCTCTATATCGATTGCAACCTTGTATAGTTGTAATCTTTCAAATTTATTTTGGCTAAAACAGCTTTAGCGAGTGTTATTTTTCGGATGCCGCCAAGACCATAAATGACTACAGCCTAGAAAGAGTCATACTCAGCAACTTCTATACTTCTGTACTTGTTAGAAACTCAAGATGAACTGGAGATAATTTCTCCATCTATAACTTAACTACCAGCTCCACCTCAATTCTCATGCATGCAAGAGTTAACATTCAGTTAGTTAACTGATAGTTAGGAATCAGTTTGTTTAAGCAGTTAGAAGATTAGTTAAGGATCAATTAAGAAATTAGTTTATTTTTAGTTTAATTTGACAAGAAAATCTATTTATAGATGCCTTGGGCGCAGCATTGTAAGGCCAAAAAAAAAGATCAATAAAATCTTATTTTCAAGAAATTGCAATAGCAATTGGGTTCTATTCTTGTTTTCTTGTTTAAGTTCTTGTTTTTTGCTCTTTTAATTTCTTCAAAGTGGTATCAAAGCCAGGTTAGGAAGAGCATAGCAGACAAGGAGAAGCGCCTGGTTGGGAGAGTCAGCAGAGCTAGCAAGAAGGATGCGTGAAGGAATAGCTTGGCGTGAGGGGGAGTAACAGGCTATAGGTGACAGCGCAGTAGTCAAATCATAGGTTAGAGAGCACATGACCCAGCAAGTCAAAGAATCACGCAGCAGAAGCCAAAAAAATTGCACAGTAGAAGCACAAGGAGAATCACGTAGTAGAAGTCAAAAATTGTGCAGCAGAAGCACAAGGAAAAGTCACATAGTAGTTTTTCTCAAAGACAAGCACTGAAGTATCTCATGGAAGTCAAAAAATTTGAAGCACTGAAGTCAAAGACAAGCGCCCAGCCAACGTGGAGTAAAAGAACCAGCTGAGCCATTGAAAGGTAGTGTCCAGCTTGTGGAGTAAAAATAATATATATATATTTCAAAGTCAGATCATGGATCACTTCAGCGTGAGACATGGCCACGAACAATAGTATTTGTTAGCCTCAAATTCCCATTTTTACTGGTAAGAATTACAATTTTGGGGCAATTAAGAAGAAAACTTTGTTTTGCTCACAAGAAGTTTGGGATTTGGTAGAAAGTGGTTTTGTAGAACCGCAGGACGAGACAACCCATCAGGTGTTAACTTGAGCAAAAAAGGAAGAGCTTAAAGAGAACAAGAAAAAAGATGCAAAAGCTTTATTTCTAATCCAACAAGCATTGGATGAATCTATTTTTTTCAAAGTTGCAGCAGCAACGAGATCCAGAGAGGCATGGAAAATCTTGGAGACTACCTATAAAGGTAATACAAAGGTAAAAAATGCTAAATTGCAATCTCTTAGGAGAAGTTTTGAAAATTTTCAAATGAATGATTCAGATTCAATAGACTAGTTTATGGGTCAAGTGTTGAATATAGTGAATCAAATTAGATCTAATGGAAAAACTATAACGGATCAAAAGATCATAGAAAAAATACTCAGGAGTTTACCCAATAAATTTGATGCAATAGTTGTAGCTATTGAGGAAACCAAGGATTTAGAATAGTTATCAGTAGATGAATTAATGGGTTCTTTGTTAACACATGAATCCAAAATGAATAGGAATAACAATACTTCTCTTGAGAATGCTTTCAAGTCACAGGTATCATTTGGCAGAGGAAGAGGAAGGTCAAACTTCAAAGGAAGAGGCAGAGGCAGAACTAGAAGGAACAATCCAGATCAAGGTGAAAACAATAATCAAAACTACAGTAATAGAGGACGTGGCAATAATCACTTCCAGCACAGTTCACAGAGGTTTGATAAATATAATATTCAATGTCATTACTACAAAAAATATGGTCATTATGCAAGTGACTGCAAAAGGAAACAAGGATATGTGGACAAGGAGAATGCTAATTATACAGGTGAATCTAGTTCTAATCCAGGTGAATCTAGTTCTAATCTTGGAAGCTTATTTCTTACTTGTAATGTTACTCAAAAAAAAGCTAGAGATATTTGGTTCTTAGATAGTGGATGCAGTATTCATATGACAGGGAATAAAGAATTTTTTGCTAGTCTTGATGATTCTGTAAGATCTAAAGTGAAATTAGGAAATGATATCAAAGTGGATGTAACAGGTAAAAGAGTAATAAATGTTTTGGCAAAGAATGGTGAAAGAAGGTTTATACATGATGTTTATTTTATACCTAGACTAAAGCATAATCTTATGAGTATTGGACAGTTAGTACAGAAAGGTTACAGAGAATCTTTTATGGATAATGTTTGCACAATACTGGACAAGTTTCCAAGTGACATGTTGATAGGAAAAGTGGAGATGACCAAGAATCAGATGTTCCCTCTTTGAATTCAGTGCATCCAAGGAGAAGAGGAAGCCCACTTCAAAACCATGCATCTAGACCAATCATGGCTATGGCACTTAAGGTATGGACATTTACATTTTAGAGGTTTGAATTTGTTACAGAAGAAAAATATGGTGAAGGGATTACCACCAATAGAATAGCCAAGAAGTTCATGTGACAGTTGTATTCTAGCAAAATAGCATAGATAGAGCTTTCCAATAGGAGCCTCATATAGAGCAAAGGTAATATTGGAGCTAGTCCATAGTGATTTATGTGGACCAATGCAAACTCCATCATTTGGAGGTAGTACTTATTTTCTAACCTTCATTGATGACTTTAGCAAAAATACATGGATATATATTCTCAAAAATAAGTCTAAAGCCTTTCAAAAGTTTAAGGAATTCAAGGCAATGGTTGAAAAGCAGAGTGGCCGTTATATCAAGGTACTTAGATCTGATAGAGGAGGTGAATATATGTCTAATGAATTTCAAGATTTTTGCAGATATCATGGCATCAAAAGACAATTGACTACAAGGTACACACCATAGCAGAATGGTGTAGTAGAAAGAAAGAATAGAACAATCATGGAAATGGCAAGAAGCATGTTGAAGGCCAAACACTTATCAAATGAATATTGGGCAGAAGCAGTAGCATGTGCAGTATATATTCTGAATAAAAGCCCAACAAAGAGTGTCAGAGATCAAATTTCATAAGAAGCGTGGAGTGGTTGGAAGTATAGTGTACATCATTTCAAAAAATTTGGTTGTGTTGCATATTCTCTTATAGCATCTAAATTGAGAAGAAAACTTGATGATAGAGGTGAGAAATGCATTTTTACTGGCTATAGTGAAGAATCAAAGGCTTATAAGTTGTATAACCCCATTTCAAAGTATGTGATTATTGGCAAAGATGTTAAATTTAAGGAAGAAGAAGCATGGGATGGTAGCACCATCACAATTGGAGCACCAATTCCACAGAATGAAGAAGAATCTGAAGAACAAAATTTGTAAGGTGGGCAATCCTCTCCACAAGCAGGAACAAGCACTCCAATAAGAACACCTAGGAGGTTTGAACAAGGTGAATCATCTGGTCATGCATGTCACCCTACTATAAATTCACAAGTAAGTGATGAATCAGATCCAACTCTTGCCACTTTAAGATCAAGATTGAAAGGTAAGAAAATGAGAAACTTGAATGAGATTTATAATCAAGAAGAAGAGAAATTAGATTTGGTTTCAAATTTTGCTCTTTTCACTCATGATCCAATGTATTATGAAGAAGCAGTTAATGAGGAACATTGGATAAAAGCAATGGATGAAGAAATGAATACCATTGAAAGATATCAAACATGGGATCTAACTAATCTACCTAAAGGTAAGGATTGTATAGGAGTCAAATGGGTTTATAAGACTAAATTTGATGCAAATGGAAATGTTGAAAAGCACAAGGCAAGGTTAGTAGCAAAAGGTTTTGCACAAGAACATGGAGTTGATTATAATGAAACATTTGCTCCAGTTTCTAGACTTGATACTATTAGAATGGTTTTAGCAATAGCTACTCAAAATAATTGGTATGTATATCAAATGGATGTAAAATCAGCTTTCTTGAATGGTTTTCTAAATGAAGAAGTGTATGTAAAATAGCCACTAGGTTATGAAGTGCAAGGACATGAAGAAAAAGTCTACAGATTGAAGAAGGCTCTCTATGGTCTCAAGCAAACACCAAGAACATGGTATAGTAGGATTGATTCATATATGACAAACAATGGATTCAGCAGAAGCAATAGTGAGCCTATTTTGTACACAAAAATCAACAAAGAAGGTCAGATTTTGATAGTGTGTTTGTATGTTGATGATTTGATTTTCACTAAAAATTTGTCTGTAGACACATTTAAATTAGTAATGAAGAAAGAATTTGAAATGACATATTTGGGATTAATGAAGTGTTTTTTGGGCATAGAAGTTGTACAATCAGAGAAGGGAATATTTATTTGTCAAACTAAATATGCAAAGGATATGTTAAGGAGATTTAAGATGTTGAATTGTAAACCAACACCTACACCAGTTGCTACAGGGACCAAACTTAGCAAAGAAGACTAAGGGTCTAATGTTGATTCTACAACATTCAAAAGACTAGTTGGCAGTTTGATGTATCTTACAGCGACAAGACCAGATATCATGTATGGGGTCAGTTTAATCTCAAGATTCATGGAGTCACCGAAATACTTACATTGGCAAGTTGGAAAAAGGATATTGAGATATGTGGCAAGAACTACAGAATATGAAATTTTATATTCCACAACTAACAATTTTAGTGTGATTGGTTTTACTGATAGTGATTTTGCAGGTAGCATTGATGATAGGAAGAGTACTTTTGGACATGCCTTTCTTTCTGGCACAGGTGTGGTCACATGGGCATCCAAAAAGCAACCTATAGTGACACTTTCATCAGCTGAAGTAGAGTATGTAGTAGCCACATCAGCAACATGTCAAGCAACTTGGATGAGAAGAATATTGAAAGATCTATTACAAGCACAGAAGGAGTCAACACCAATCTTTTGTTACAAAAAATCAGCAATCACATTATCAAAAAAATCATGTTTTTCATAAGAGGAGCAAGTACATTGATACAAGATTTCACTTTATCAGAGAGTTAGTGAATAATGGAGAAATCCATCTAGAATTTTGTAGATCTGAAGATCAATTGGTAGATATATTTACAAAGGCATTAGCAAAGGAGACCTTTGATTATTTAGGACAAAATGTAGGCATTGTAGATGTTGAAGTTGTTAGTGGTAGAAATTAAGGGGGAGTGTTAGAAACTCAAGATGAACTGGAGATAATTTCTCCATCTACAACTTAACTACCAGCTCCACCTCAGTTCTCATGCATGTAGGAGTTAACATTTAGTTAGTTAACTGAAAGTTAGGAATTAGTTTGTTTAAGTAGTTAGAAGATTAGTTAAGGATCAGTTAAGCAATTAGTTTATTTTCAGTTTAATTTGACAAGAAAATATATTTATAGATGCCTTGGGCGTAGCATTGTAAGGCAAGAAAAAAGATGATCAATAAAATCATATTTTCAAGAAATTGCCATAGCAATTGGGTTTTGTTATTGTTTTCTTATTTAAGTTCTTGTTTTTCTGCTCTTTTAATTTCTTCAGTACTCAATTCTGAATTCCTACTGTTAAAAGGAAAAGAGACACATCAGAATAAATGTAAAAACAAGAGACTTATACAATGTGGAAACATGACATTTATTTCTGTTCTAACATGATATGAAGCATTATCGATGGTATTATTAAAATATAACTAAATTACAGAGATTTTCAATTCGTCATGCTCTGTATCTCAAAAATCATCCAAATTAAGATTAAGATTAAGATTACACGTCCCCCAACAATAAGAGTAGGTAGAAGAGGGATTGGTCCTTTTAGAGGCTTCCTCTGGGAACACAAAACCAATTGTAAGGTATAAATAGTGTTTCAAAAAAAAATAGAGATTCAAAGTTAGTACTACTAGTTGTTCAAAAGGTGTAAGTAATATCGAAAGTAATGTTTGTATGTTTTTTCATTTTTGGAGTATATTTTAGAAATGCTCTGAGTGTTTACAATTACAATATTGATATTGATATATGTACTTATGTCCATTTCAATTGTTTATTAAAATTTCAAATTCAAAATTTGAAATTTATCTTAGTTATTACTTAAATAGTTTGGTGATAGCCACATGTTAAATTCACATATTTGACATGTCATTGAACTTTGCATGTGTGTTTGTTCAAACAACCAATCAAAATAAATATAGGATTGGTGTATATGAAGTTTTGAAGTGTTTAGGCATGGCATCCCCAAATGCAAATCTATTTCGCACCAAAATTAGAGCATGACTAATCAAGTATTCATCAAGATCATTGAGTGTGATCACATATATCTATTGGAAAGGAGCTTCAAGGAGAGGACCAAAGCTCAAGAATCAATAACCACTATATAAAACCACTTCCCAATATATCAAGATAATGACCAATAGAAAATGAATGACCAATCAAAAACCAAATTCCAATCTCGTCAACCAATATCACATTTGAATTTAATTTCCAAATATTCTTTGTTAGTCGATCATATCACATTCCACCACTTTCTTGACACATTTACACCTCATCTTCAAAACTTGCATTGCATTGTGGAGTGTAGATGTGTCCCAAATATTTGATGGGAATAAAAGATATTATACAATCTTACCAGTCATCACCCCTCACCATCACCCATAGTTAACTTTTGTTAAGTGGCTTGGAAATAAGAAGTGAAGTAATCATTTAAAAGTTATATGACCATTTATAATCAATTTAAAAAGGTATTTCCACGTATTGATATGTTTGGAAGGGTCATAAATGGGGCATGAAATATTGGTGTAAGATTGTGTCATTTATCTGGCTTAAATTCTTTCATCGTTGATATAACATACAAATTTCAATTTGATATCATATGTCAGGGGAATATTCATACCAAACCCAGATTAATGGAGGTGGTTGGATTTACATGACCTACATCACCTATTGCAAAAGGGTTCACAAGTTACAAGGTGGTAACATATTCAATTTGATTAAAATTAGATACCACATCTAATGTGTGGCTCAAATCAATGATGCAATGCTGCTATTGCAGGGACAAAACATTGAGATCCCAAAGTCTATCTATTGCTTCCATTCATCCATATTACCCATATATTGACATTCAAAAATAAAATATTACAATCCTTCGATAGTAAAAATAAGTCATCTTATAGGCAGATGTCACACCTATTAGCTTGGATGTGGGGTCCCCGTGTCAAATTTAACAATGTCCAAAACCGATAAGATAAGTACAAGTTTACACATGTCAAGCTAGTGGTAGGGTTGTCAGTTAATGAATCATTTAATGAGCATCTTCTCTTTGGTTTTTCCCTACCCCGCTCTATATATCCCATAGAGAATACAATCTTTGTGATGCAAATATATGTATAACCTTTTGAATGGAACACCCAAAATGATTTATATGTTCTACCTAGATCCCATATAGATATATAGGTAGATGGATAGTCTTGGAAAGATATATAGGTAAATGGATCAGTCCCAAATAAATATATAGGTAGATGGATGGTGATGCACGGTCTTGATATGAATGGGGTTTGGGTCCCAAATAGTTACATATATAGGTAGATGGATAGATCTCTATCAAATGTATATATGTGTGGGTCTCCTCCATAGATATATAGGTGGTCAAAGTGCTCCCATCTCAAAAATTTATATGATATAGGGCTTACTAATGTATAGAGAGGGGGTCCTAGATTGATATATAGGTAGATGGATAACTCTTTATCGAATATATACGTATGTGGGTTTCTTCTCTATCTAGAGTCTAGAGTGGCCTAGAACTCGACTAATGACCCATATCTCTCTATCTAGTAGACACTCCTAACTACTATAACTATTGGAGATTATCTTTGAGAAGAGGACAAAACCTCAAGAATCAATGACCAAAATGAATTAATAATCAAAAACCAAATCGCAATCTCATCAACCAATTACCAGAGTAACTTACAAACCAAATTGTTTCATCCACCACAAGTCTATACTTGATAGAAATGGACCAATCTCTCTCTGTAAACATATATATGTAAGCTTCTATATTTATGGGAAAATTCAAGTTCCCTATCTCATCACCTTGTTGATATAGTGTCCCAATCTCTATCTTAAAAATATATAGTGCATGTATAGAAAAAGGTAGTTTTAATCTATAAACAACAGTGGTTATTTACATTTGATTTTAATTGCTAGATATTCTTTGTCAACCAATCAGATCACATTCCACTACTTCTTTGACACATTTACATTTCATTGTTGAAACTTGAATTGCATTATGGAGTGTAAATGTGTCCCAAATATTTGATGGGAATTAAAGTTTTATTCTATAATAAGACCAAACATTACCCATCACCATCACCCTAGTTAACTTTTGCTAAGTTGATTGTAAATTAGTAGTGAAGTAGTCATTTAAAAGTTTATTGACTATTGATAAGTAATTAAATTTATATCATAAGGTCAATCATACATTATGTTAGAAATAATATCTACTTTTTATAATAATTCTATGATTTTTTTTAATAAAATAATTATAAAAAATCTAATGAAGTGATATATGATTTAACACTCAAATAATGTAGGTGGTTAATATTATATCATTTACACTCAATCAAAGCATTTCAATTTTTGGTATGTGTTAAATTTACAAATTTTTCCCATTTTATATATAATTACTATATGTGAACATGTTTTTTATCTAATGAAGAAGCTAAAAATCCTATTTCATAACTTGTTAATTGGCATAACTATTTTGATGTATAAATCAAGCATCATGGTAAATAATAGAGTTTATTCTAGTGTGTTGATAGTTTTGGTTTTAGATATAGGTATTAGATGCAATAGGTGGTCAAATTAATTTTAAGAAAGACTATGCTTACTAAAAAAGACAATCCACACATCTTGATAATGTGTTAACCATAAAACCCATGCATCTTCCATCTGACAACTCCTAAACTGCATCACTCTGGTGATGTCCTCTTCCTTCATAGTATTGGTGATTTTAAGATGCTTCTACCTGATTACCGATTGATACAACATCTTTCATTAAAATGGGGAATTATCATATAATGGTCATCATAGTTTCATAATTACTCATTATGTGAGAACTCCATGAAGTTTGAGGAGGTAGAGTGTTTTACAGATATGTTTCCTGAAACCTTAAAATTTATCTAATTGAGGAAAACAAAAAGTCCAAGTAGGCCAAATGCTTTTTGAAATTTAACATCCATATGACCTAGACCAATGAGTCCCACCACACCTAAATGGATCCCAAGCTTTGTCACTCTAAAGTACAATGCAAGCCATTGCGTAGATAAAAGATTTGAATGGTGATTCAAATCCTAATCATCCTACCCTCCATTTTATGTTGATGGGATTTCAAATATAATATATGTATAAGGAGTTGAATCTATGTATTATGATGTAGCCTCTTTTTAAGTTTATTTTATTAACATCAAGCGATGTAGACTACTTCAAATTGATGCTACTAAACTCAAACTCAACTTTCACCATCTTATTACTATTTTTTTTCATTAGTTAAGGAATTAAACAATCCCAACCAACATCCATGTCTCTATGCATGTGCATTTATGTTGTAAACTAGTCTGCATTCATGCCACCAAACCCCATACTCAATGATACCATCATTTTGTTTGTCTCTTTGGGTTAATATACTCAACTATATCATCATTGGGTGTGGTCAATACATTTTTTGAGCTATCAGTATGCTTGGAAGTGTTTGATAAGAGTAGAAGCAACTATCCAAGTTCATGTTAATAATAGAAATAACATTTTCAAATCATGTTGTAGGTAAAACTAATTAATCTAAATATTAAATTATTAAAAGTGACTTCAATGGAATATGGCACTACCAAAAAAAGAAATTAAAATCTATTCTTCCTAACATATGTAATCACTGATGGAATATTATCCATTCACTCACCATATCCGATGACAGACATGTATTATCTTGGTATGCATTGTGCTTACCAAAAGAATAATTGGTATTTGATTTTTATGTTTTTATGTAAGTGTTTTATTTTCATTTGTGGAGATACATGAATGAATAGATTTATATCTAACATTTGAGCATAATCCTACTTCTGAAAGTATGTTTTATAAGGAATCATATTTAAGTAGATTATAAGGATAAATTGCTATGAAAACAAAAATTTTCCAATCTATGTTGGAGCTAAAAGACCTTAATCACAATGTCATTAATCAAATTAACACAATACATAAGTAAACATAATATATGTTCATGTGAAACTAGTGAAAAAGATGTAGTATGGATATAGAGGAGTTCTTCTCAGGCAAAGAATGTATCTTAGTAATTTATACATCTGTCATGATTGACATTTCACAACATAGTTATACATATGTGTTCCATACCATATAATTAGATTTGGTATTTGGGAAATATTATTCATAATATATGTTATTAATATAAAATGTTTTTTATTAAAAAAATAATATTTTATAGTATTTTATTTTAAATTTGATAACATTTAACTAATACAGATGCCCCCTGATCAAAACAAAGGGAGTTACAATGTTGACATAAAAATTGAGTAGAGACATTATCTCTCTCTAGGAAGAATGCAAGCCATCACAGACTAAACCATTGCATGGCAATTCATATCCTAATTGGTGTATCCCCATATTTACTTTACATAAAAAATTTAACATCAAAATACATTGTTATAGATCATGCAAGTGGTGAAATATTTAAATGTGAACTAGATGATGATGGTGAGAAGCAATTATAAGTTAGTGATCATGGGTTTCAAGTGAAGTGTAACCATCAATGTACACTATTACATTTTACAAAATTCCTCTTACACACACACACACACACGTGTGTGTGTGTGTGTGTGTGTGTGTGTGTGTGTGTGTGTGTGTGTGTGTGAGAGAGAGAGAGAGAGAGAGAGAGTGAGTGACATATATATATATATATATATATATATATATATATATATATATATATATGATACATTTTATTATTCTTGTTACGGAAAATTTTAGTGGTTTATACTAAAAAATATTTGGAGGTCACTAAGTGAATTGGTTTCACAATGGTAAAACATTAGGTTGGAAGGCATATAATAGTTTATGCAAACTTTAAGGTGGCACTTGAAAATTTTATTCATCTAACTGCATGATGCAGCTACTCAAATGAACAATGAAGCCACTTGACTGATCAATGCAGTCTCTTAATTTCATGATGATGGATGCAGATGCCTAATTATAACATGTCGATAGTGGATGATGTATCTAGGTGACTGCATCATACCAGTGAGATGACTACATAATGCAATTGTTTGGATACATCATGTATTCATTTAAATACATAATATAGTTAGGAGACTGCATAATGCAGTTGAAAAACTACATTATGCATTCATATAATTACTTAATATATTATGTAATCTCTTGACTACATAATGCAGTTGGGTGATTACATAATAAATTATGCAGTCTCCTAACTATATTATGCAATTTTTCGGTTGCATAATGCAGTTGAGTGCATTACGTAGTTGGCTGCATAATGCAATCACTCAACTACATAATGTAGTCATATGACTGCATAATATAGTCGAATGACTATATAATGTATTCAAGTGACTGCATTATAAAATCACCTAACTACATGATGCAGTCACATGACTACATAATATAATTGAGTGACTGCATAATATAGTCTCATGGCTACATATTATATTATGCAGTCACTCGAATGCATCATGCAATCATTTGGATGCATCATGCAACATTCCAATTACATCATACATTCATCTGAATGTATAATAAGGTCACTCGATTATATCATATAGTCATCCATCTGTGTGTTGTAGTAGATTGCATGCTTTAGTTAGCCCCCTCCAATCACTGTCATCTGACCCTTGGTCATTATCATTTGGTGCCTAGTTATTATTGCACAACATTAGGTTGTTGTCATAATGCATTTGAATGACTGTATAATGCAATTGAGCAACTATATTATACAATCACTAGGCTATATTATGCAGTCACATGTCCACACAATGTAGTTGAGTGATTGCATAATATATTCATGCAATTACATAATGTATTATAAATTCACTTGACCACATCATGCAACTATCCAACTACATCATACTATCATCTAAATTTAAAATACAGTTGCTTGACTGCATCGTCCAATTATTTATTTGTATGTTGTAGTCGACTACACACTTTAGCTAGCCCCCTCCAATCATTATCATCTGATCCTTGGTTGTTGTCATCTATCACTTGATTATTATTACCCAACACTAGGTTGTTGTCATCTAAAACCCAATTGTTATTATCTGGTACCTAATTGTAGTCATCTAACTACTAGTTTAATGTACTCAAAGAGTGAATACCATCAAACAAAAAGTTTAATATATTATAAATATGAGTAACTATCCATTTAATCTAGTGGTCTAGAGTAAGGGGGTGTGCTGGAAGTAGTGGCTAAGCCACATCTATTCTAGCCCACCATCCATCCTTTTCAAGTTGTCAACCACCACAGAGGACCTCAACATCTACTAGCTCTATCAACCAACTAACCTCTAGTATTTTATTAGACATCCTATTTTTGGTTTTGGTGGCTATATAATCCTACGGTAACCATAAATGCATGATCTGATTAAAATATATTCAATTCCAACATTTATGTTCAAAATTATAATAATATCCAATAAAAATTTTACACATGACAAAAGGCATAAAAAAATCCATGGATGAATCTTAAGTACCTTCATGCCAATAGAAACGCATCCAAAGTAAAAAGTAGGTTTTAAATTACTACTCTATTTTTATTCTTCCCCTTTCTTTCTTAATAAAATAAGATACACTTTTAAAATAGATTTTATTTTATAAAAATTTATAAGAGGACGGTTATCCTTTTAAAATGAAAAGTTTGAAAATAAGAATTTTCATTTTTTTTTTTAAAGCAAGGAGCCAACAAATTTTTAAAGGGAGATTTTAATTGGTGGAAAGAATAAGGGGATACAACATTTATATTATCACCCCTCATTAATGAAGATATTTTTCCAAATATAAATTTATGAACAGATAAATTTTATTTAAAATTTTTATATAAATAAAATTTTCAAAATTTCAAATATTACTTAAAAAAATTGCAATAATATTTTATACCACAAAATTATTTTTATTATAAATGTTCCTAAAATTTTAAATTCTTTTTTATATATTTTTTTTAAGATGCCCTACTAAAAGTGTGAAAATAAAGTAAACATTTAATAAATAGGAGAAATTAGTACACACATATATATTTTGGTGTCTTTAAACTACACTTTATTAAATTTTATTTAATTATGAGAATTTCATATTTATCTAGGAAAATTGCAGCTTATTCTTATGATATTTTATCCAATTGTGTTTTGAATTATTTGATTGCTTTTATTTCAAATTTTTTTTACAAATTTTAAGCATTTCAAGTAAATCGTGACCTTTTTTTTAAATTATATAAATTATCTATTAAGCATTTCAAGTGAATCATGACTTTTTTTAAAAATTTTATAAATTATCTATTATTTGTTATGTAAATTTAAAAGTTTTGATTGTGTATAATTAAATTTATATATATAATCTGTTTTTTAATACAACCTTTTATAATCTCATTTAAATTTTAAGCATTTCAAATGATTGTGGCTTTTTTTCTAAATTATTTATTATGTAATTTTAAAAATTTAAATTGTGTATATAATTTGTTTTTTTTTTAAATACAACCTTTTATAATCTTGTTTATGGTGTTCTTTTCCATTTTCGTCACATTTCTTCCTTTCTCATTTCTTACAACTTCCAAAAAAGCAAATAAAAAAATAACAAAAATTAATCGTCAATATTTTAACTTATTAAAACTTAAATATTCTGAACTAACAAGGCAGTCGTCTAGCTAAAACAAAAATGGTAAACTACTTTCCAAGAATTTCAAAGTGATATACCACCCTCCCATTACTTGAGTACAGAAACAATTGTGAAACAAATGCCAATATGATAATTTTAAAGCTAATGCAGAAATAATTATGCTTTCTAAATAATTATGCTTTCTTTCTGTTTACCAGTATAGTTTGGGTAGCTCGGTGGAGATATAGGAAGAATAACAGGTTATTGCTGTTTCAATACCATTATCGCCGTCAATATCAAATCTGGATAGAGCTGATTTATTTTTGTTTGAACACTGTTCAAAGTTTCAGCATGCACCGAAGTCGTCAAAAAACTGAAACATAAATTAAAAAAATTAATCAGGAATGAATTTCAACTTTAAATTTATTATTTATTTCGAAAATGAAAGAAATTTAATTATAACAAAATAGAAGTGTAAAATAATGAAACAAAATTGCAATTATTCTAACTGAAAAAAAATTAGAATGTAATTGAGCAGCACATATATACACCCTTCAACAATTATAAAAAAGAGCATTTTTCAATTTCTCCTCTTCTTTCGGATATGAAGGAATTAAAGAGCAGAAAAAAACAAGAACTGAAACAAGAAAATAAACCCAGAACTTAGATAGTTACTGCTGATTCTTGAAATTGAGATTTTATTGATCTTCAATTTTTCTTGCTTACAATGCTGCGCCCAAGGCATCTTTAAATAGATTTTGAATCCAAAATTAACTGAAAATAGACTGCATAACAAACTAAAATTAACTCCATGCTAACTGAGACTAAACTGCTTCTCTAACAGTTTATCTAACTGTTTGTTAACTACTTGAACTAACTGATCTCTAACTGTCGGTTAACTAACTGATTCCTAACTGGTAGTTAACTACTTGCATGACAAAAGGAGGGAGGTGGGAGAAACTATCTCTAATTAATCTTGAATTTCTAACAAGATATGATTAGCAAGATCTACAATATATTTGAGTAGTTGTAGACTTTCAGTGCGATTCTGGGACACACTATCAATTTTCTCTAACAAATATGCTATAATAGACAGCCCTCCGACCATCCAACGCATGTTTCCCACTTGTTCAAAAATGTGGGTTACAATTTTTGTTGTTTCACCCAAATTGGAGTTGTCTTCCTGTATATCACCAAATTAAATGAAAACCCTCAACACTACCAATAGGAAGAAAAGAAAAAAATAAATGAATAAATAATAAAAAAGGAAGAATACATATTTTTCATTTGAGAAGTATCACTAGGTTACCTTGTCATCAAGTTTTTGAAAATGATCGTTGACAAATTTTAAAAATACAGAACCATTTTTTATTTAAGTCGTCCACGGAATCTTGCTTATGCCTTGTTCTTGTATCCTATCTTGTGCAGGCTGCAAAGGATTAAAATGAAATCAATAAGCCTCAAATTCTAAAAATATGTTATTCCAATCTAACATATTAAAATTTAAATTCAATTAAAACTGAGGGAAGTCGTTGATGGAAATTTCAATTCTATGATTCATCATCAGAAAAATCACATGTATTACCCCTGACAATAGATTATGTAATTTGGAAAGTTGATAATGACAAAAAATAAAAACATATAAAAATAGAAAATAGAACACACAGATTGCTACAGCAATCATGGAACAAGATTTTTCTCAACATTCTTGAATCTTGCAGATCTTCTTGATCTTGCTTATCTTGCTCAATTACAATACTACACCCATGGGTCTATTAAATAGATTTGAAAGCAAACAATAATTAGAAAAATAAACTAAAGACTAATTTTAGTCTTTACATGCAAACTGAAATTGAACTGCTTCTCCAACAGTTTAACTAACTGTTTGATAACTATTGTGCATGCATGATAAGGAGTGAAAAAATTATCTCCAGTCTCTAACACTCCCCCTTAATTTCTACCACTAACTACTTCAGCATTTACAATGTCTAAATTATTTACCATTCTTGCCACAGCTACATTGCTAGTAGCTGCCATTGATGGCATACATCTCTTCACTCATTATGTCTACCAACTTCAACTAGGATGCTTTTCTTTTGCAGAATACACTGCCTCTCATGCAGAATACACCACCTTGCAAAATACATCGCCTTATATATGGAATACACCACCTTGCGAAATACATCGTCTTATATGTGGAATACACTACCTTGATATAGCCTAGATTGAGGCTACGAACAAATACAATTGCTCAATGAGTGTTCACTCAGTGTTTAAGACTGAGAAGTAGCCTAACGAAAGGCTATCAATGGTTATGCTTATGTCCAAAATTGCAAGCTTCCTGCTTGCTTACATTTTTTTCACCCGACGCTTAACTGCTCAGGTTTTCTCCTAAGACTCTGCTGGGTTCTTTCCACATTGGTCTAGATTTGCCAATGATCGGCCTGGTCTTCAGACACTTTGACAGCTTCACTCGCTGTTCAACACACACACTTTCACAGCTTCACTCGTTGTGTAACACAAGCTCTACGGAGCTCGTCTTTTCAAACACGGCACTACAGCCGTCAATGTTATAATCTAAAGATAGTGAATGATTGCATTTCTTGCATAACATGGAAAACATACGCCTTGTAAAACTGAATACAGACAACAGACAAGAAACAAAACAATAAACAAATAAAAACTTTCGACGGTGATTGTGCTTTTCAGCTGCGCCTTGACCGCAAACTGCATTTTTTATCACCTTCTCATGCTTCAAGGTTTTTCCTCTCTGATCATGACTTTTATATAGTGGCTTTTGCAGCTCAACTAATCTCCTCTTCAACTTTTCTACCAATGGCTATGCTACCTGTAGTGATCTTCAATGACTGCTACACTTTTCTTCTCTCCTTGGCTGCGCTTTTGATCTTTGACCCTTTCTAGACTGTTGTCCTGTCGATCTCCTAGCAGCACTTTTGGCTTCATGACTGTGCTTGGTAGATTTGAGACACAAAAATTTTACGCTGGCTGTGCTCTTTCCTTAGCTCATTGTGCTTCACTTCTTGGCTCTTTCTGCAACCTTCCACACTAGCTTCCATGCGCTCAGGCTAGTCTTTCTCCTACACTTCTACTGGGCATAGACTGTTGTGATTTTGTAGGGTTGACTATGCCTAGTTCAAACTAGTGCACTTTCTTTGTAAGCACCTATGCTCCCACTTGTTTGCCAATTCAGCGTGCATGGCTTGCGCCCCTTCCTTCAACTTTCTAGGATGCTCTCACTGCTATTCTTAGCAGTGATTTCATCTTCTCTACTAGGACTCAGATGCATTGCATCTTTCCCATGGTCTACTCTCCTCAAGATCTTTGCACTCTTTTCTTCAAGTTGTACCACCGAGCTAGGTCTACTCTCACAATTTCTAACGGAGCTCCTCCATTGGCTCTCTATGTAATCTTATGCTAGTTGCTTGCACTCTCCTCCTCACTAGGGCAACGTTGGACATATACACTTCTGTGGAAGCTTGAAATGCTCTTCACGTTCTTGTATTGGCCACTACAATGCTTTTCAAAGAATGTTGTTAATCATTTATTTGCCTCTCATATATAGAGGTCTTAACAGACAAGCAAACTGGATTTGCCTCTTCACACTCTGCTTAGCTGGCTCCAATCTACCACGAATTGCTTTGAAAAATTAGCTACAGCTCTGTCATCTGGTCTGAATCATTTTGGCTAAGACTATGACCTTTATTTAGCTTCGGCTCCGGTGCTCACCAGAAGGTTGAAAGTAGATGCTTTGATAAGCTGAACATGTTACCAAATTTGTAGATAAAGAGAAAGGTTTAATAATTCATGCTACATCATTATTAAACAAAACAAATCAAACTCAGACAAAATGCTACGGCATTTAATTATACATAGAAAACTGCTTCTAATTTCTATTCCTTTATTGGCTGCACCTTTTTTTGAATGTTTAGCAGCTGTTTCTACTTCTCCCACAAACTACCTATCTCAGTAGGGTCTTTCACTGGCTGCATTCATTGGCAGCACTTCACCTTCCAAGGCTAGAGTGTTAAGCTTGCTCTGAACCTTCTTCTGCATGGATCTACAGGGTCTAGAAATTTTCTGTAACTTCCTGGGATTCTCTCCATGGGCTCTGATACCATTTGACAGAAAATAAAAACATATAAAAATAGAAGATAGAACACACAGATTGCTACAGCAATCATGGAACAAGATTTTTCTCAATCTTCTTGAATCTTGCAGATCTTCTTGATCTTGCTTATCTTGCTCAATTACAATACTGTACCCATGGGTCTATTAAATAGATTTGAAAGCAAACAATAATTATAACAACAAACTGAAGACTAATTTTAGTCTTTACATGCAAACTGAAATTGAATTGCTTCTCTAATAGTTTAACTAACTATTTGATAATTGTTGTGCATGCATGAGGAGTGGAGAAATTATCTCCAGTCTCTAACAGATAAAAAATTCCTTCACATAATTTTTATTTAAAAACCTCATTCGGTAACTGTGGAAACATAAAATCTCTAGCTATTCTAACCTTTTGAGTTGTCTGGCTTTCCAAAAATGCATTGATGGCATTGATTAGATCATCCACGTTGTATGAATCTTCAACAGATTCAAACTGGGTGATTACTTCCTCCCCAGTGGACAGCGTGGCCATTTTAAGATCAACCCATTTGATGTACACTTCCAATTGACCAGAGTCGACATTTTGAAGCATCAAAGATACTTCCTTCACCATATGCCCATGGCCGCTAGCTTTATCCTCATCCGAGAAGACTAACAAAAATCGTATGTGCACAAACAAATTAGTCATAAATATTTTTAAAAACTAGTTAATCCTTTTCCAAATATTTACTAGCAGTTGCTCGAATGGTTCAAGGAATGTTTGAAGGGATGTGTCTTTATATATAATAGTTGTGTATGAATGCAAAGCAGTGGATAAATATGAAAGAGGTAAAAGAATCTTTTTGAAATGTATATATTTTATGTTTATCAGGAAATATTAAGTATTTTCAAAAATATGGGGGAGAAGAATCATATTGATTTTTGTTTTTTGTTTTTCATAAATTTTATATATATAGTTTTCATTTTAACATTATGATAAATTGAAAATGAAGTTGATAAAGAGTCAGATACAGATTTTATTCTTGAAATTATAGCGAAAGTCAATCCTTGATGATCTATGTGACTAATATCTATTATTTCTTTACGAAAAGTCATTTCTTGTGCTTTATGTATGGTTAAATCCCTTGCCATTTTGATAAGCATTTAGTAGTGGTTGCTCCATGTAACAGGAGGAATAGAAACATGTGTTGGATAGAAAATATCCCATGTGGAACCATAATATTTGTTGAAGGCAAAAATAATGTATATAGGTAATGAAGGTGGATTGAAATCTTTGTTGTAGACAATGCGGACTATTTCTCCGATAACACCATTAACCAACCCTGCTTTCACCCATAGATTGCATGTCAACATAATCTTTTGTCCTTTACCTAGAAGCACAATTTGAGAGTGTCATTATCTAGTATAATTTGTTGTTTGCTATGTTTTGCTTTACACATAGCTATTGGAATGTTTAATTTTTTAAACATTTGTTTGTTATGCATTGTTGCCAATTTATTAGTTGTATACAAATGTGTTGATACTTTGAAATATTCATGTTCCACTAGAATTAGGAAGGATGCTATTCTTGATATGAGCATATTCCAATCTTCTTTTGTTAGATTCACATTTATAATGTTGGTCTATAAATTTCTAACTAGTAGCTGATGACTATAATAGTAGCATTTATAATGTTGGTCTATAAATTTATAATGTTGGTCTATAAATTTTTAAATAGTATCAAAGTTATAATAGTGTCCAACGACAACCACAATGTGTGGTAAAATGAATTTCCAACTTACATAAATATGTCATTTATAGATCAAAGTTGTGCAAGGTCACCAACAACTATAATTGAGCAACCTCCAAAAGTTTTGTTACCATGTTGAGGAAATGTTTCATACAATCAGATATCTATATTACTTAACATCTTTGGGCCTATGAAGCTCATTTGATCAATGAGTACACATTCAATGCATTTCATTTCTTCTTGGAAAATTGTCAAGGCTTGTCCCTCAAGTGACTTCATTTCATGGAAATGAATCTAAAGGCTTAAATGTATTGTAGAAGCATTTATGTTAAAAAGTCACAACATTTATCGAAGTGAGAAGAAGAAAAAGATAATTAGTTCTCCTTGTAATTTTAATTAGGATGCATCCGATGTAGCCAATCAAGTAGGAATTACATGTGCCTATTGTTCTTTGTATAATCATTTTCAATGGTGGTTATTATGTCTTTCTTTGAGCATGTTTTAGAATATTATTAAAGGCTAGTTGTTGGTTACCTAATAGCTCAACTGGCATTGGCTTAGCTATGCATTTTACATCAGTATTTTGGTTCATTATGTAGTGAGAATATTTAAATAGTGTTGTTGTCATGTGCAATTCAATCAACACCTCGAAACGATTCCAAATATGGTTAGTGTCAAAATATCAGATCCCAAACATATCAATGTCATTAATGTTATTATCCCCTGATGGGTGCATGTGAAAAACATTTTTCATTCTTGCATTTTCATTACCACCTATACTTTTTCTTGACCTTTGTTAGTATCATTTCTTGAATCAGCATTCTTAGGTTGTTCTACACAGATTCATTCAATATACCATGGAACATATAATTTCTTGAATTGTTCCCATTGGAAAACAATCTCATTTGTACTTAAACCAATGTCTACTGAAATGTTATGGAATGGTTTATATAATAGGAGTTCTGACCAACAAGAAAACTTCATAGGTTGGTGATTTAGGAGGAAGCATAATAGAGAAATAAGGAAATACACGAATAATTGTTAGAATTTTTGTATATTTCCACTTATCAATTTTTATATTCTTTTTGAAATACCATGTTTGGTGATGAGCATTTCATATAGCTCATCATATCTATAAAAATTGTCCATAAAGTGTTGCCTTTGGTTATATATTACATTATATTTAATAGTTAAAGCTTTATCTAAGTAGGAAATGAATGTAATTTATCATTTATTTGTATGTAATTTATTATTGATTATTTACCTTTTTATTATGTCTAACTTGGATGAATAACATAGTTTTGAGTACAACAACACATCCTAATGGCAAGATAATTTTGAGAAGGCATAAAATAGTTTTGGCAACTCTTTTTTGCTACAATTTTGAAGATTCAACAAGTGACCTGTGAAGATCTAATGCTCTAAATATGCTCTTAAGATGCCCTAAGGGTGCTCTAAAGACATATACAGGATGCTTCGAAGAAGTCTAGGCATGCTCTAAAGACCTATATAGAGTGTTCCAAAGATCTGTACAAGATGCTTCAAAGATATCCAAACATGCTCCAAATGCCAGTTGGATCCTATTGATCAAGATAGTAATTCTACAAATAGCTATAAATAGAATTTCTATATCTAGATGCTTTATTTTAAAAATTACCATTTATGGTAATGGCCAAATATAGTCCAAATATATTTATACCTTTATTTTGTAAAACTAGATAAGTATCTTCCATATATGTTAACTATTTTCTATCTATAGTTAGTTGAGTCAGTTCCAACACCTTCCTAAAATCATGGGATCCAACTCCTAGATTGTCTATATTTTGAATAAGTAAATTTTGGCATTGATATCCCCAAAAAAATTTACTCTGTGAATAGATATTGAGATGTGCTAAAATACACATCTCCTTCGTATTACAGGGGAGAGAAAAGAAAGAAAAAGAAAGATATAATAAGTTGGAAAAGTTAAGAAATCAAAATAAAAGTTTCATATATGTATATGTTACTTTGAATAAAATAGAGTTCAACATTTTCCTTTATTACTGAGTAAAGCAGTTCATGTTCTAAAGAAGGAACAATGGCCCACTTCTCTCCAAAGATCAGGGCAAATTGGTACTTTTAATTTAATAAATTTAACAACGTTTATTTAATTTAGATATATTTCATTTATTACAGATTGTAATTTCCTTTCAACCACAAGAGTCATTTATTTTAAATACAAAGTGATTTCCTTTGAAAGAAAAGAGTGATTATTTTTAAACATAAGAATGAATTTCATTTTCAAAAGTAAGTGTGATTTCCTTTTCTAAAAGTAAGTGTGAATTTCCTTTAATACAAGTTTGTTTCATTTACATGCAAGAGTTATTTCAATTCAATACAAGTAGGTTTATTTTATGCAAGAGTGCATTTTTCAAACTAGATTAAGTTTGTTAATTTATCTCATATTCATAATTTTTCAAAAGCTATTTAAAGTGACAATAAATAACATTCTTAGATTTTGGAACATCACTCTATCTTACCTAGATAGACAAGTCGAGTGAGGATATCACATGTCTTATGCCCGATGTTTAAGTTTTAGATGTTAATGGTGTGAATTCCAATAGAATTTATTCAATTAACAAACAACTTAGTTTTTTTTTTCAAACTAAAGTTAGAGTTTTATTTACTATTTTTAGGATTTAGAAATCACACCAAAAGTAAAACCTGCAGTGAATTGTACAACTCCAATATTAAATGGTCTCATTATAAATAGCCATCAGTGACTGCCCTAGTTGAAAATGACACCAATCTATTGATTGATTAAATGAGATGTATAACAAAAACCTATCATTTTTGGCACCATTAGCGAGGAACACACATTAATAAATAAGTGTCAATGATATCCTAAATTAGAGTTATAAAGGTAAATTCTAAAATATTCATAAAACTCAAAAATACAAAAACAATCTAAGAATCTTTAGATTTATGAACTGCATAAGAGATTCTCAAGGATGATTTATTTCTAAGGGATCCCAAATAAATCAATAATAAGAGAGGGTCTAATCCTTGATGGAAAGATAGGGAAGTGAAATAAAGGCACATGAAAGCCATTTTTTTATTCCTCTCTTGAACAAGGTTCATCCTCACAAATAGATCCTACAAGAAGAATCCTATTTATAACATCTTATTCAATAGGGAGAATTGATCCTAAAAATCCTCTTTCTAGAATATTTGGATTTGATCCACAAGCCCTACCAAAAGAAGATATGATCAAAGATTCTCCTCCTGAGCTAGACCATAGAATGAGCATCTAAGAAGTGAATTTAGATTCAATTGATAACCAAAGTTGGGAATAAAACATGGGAGATGAACATGAACATGTGGAAAACCCTGATGATCAACCCCAACAAGATATAATTTTTTTTATCCAATCAGCCTAGATCCTGATGACATAACTTCCATGAAAAATATTTTACCATCCATTTTACCTACTTTTAGAGGTAAATCCTCAAAGGATCCAGATCAGTTCCTCTTTGATTTTTAAGTTCTCTACCAAACATATGATTATGTCATAGACAAACAAATGTTAAAATTATTCTCATCTACACTCAAAGATGTAGCCATGAGATGGTTCATGGGTCTTGAGGCTAATTCCATAACCACTTGTGATGAAATGGAAACTGCATTTCTATACAAATATCAATATTATTGTAGAGTTAGATAATGAAAGAAAGACTTTTCGAGATCAAACAAAATGAAGATGAAACCTTAAAATATTACCTTGATATGTTTATATTTACCCATGAAAGGAGTGGTTACCAATTTATTAAGGAGGTTGTGAAAATAATCTTTCTTAAAGGGTTAGATGATGATGTATGTGATGCTTTGAATCTAATGGGAAAGGGTGACATTGACAAGTTATTCTGTCATCAAATATCAACATTATGTACTAATTACCCCAAGATAAGACCTAGTATAAGGAAATCAAGGTTAGGAAAATCACCTAAAGTTGGCCAATTAATGGAAGAATTTGTGAATTTTAAGATAAACATTTTTAGTGAAATTGGCATCTACTTTAGATGACCTCAAAGTAAAATTTAATGCTACTAGTACTAAATAATGATTAGTTGTGGTATTCATGATCTAGATCATGACACCAAGAATTATAAACACCTTCGTAATGTAATAAATTAAGTGAAATAATTAGTACATACCATTGAGCAAGTAAAATTTATTCAAAGATAAGGAAACTAGTACTTCCAGTCTCGAAAATTAGTTTGGTCTAAGATTTCCTCCCAATCCATGGATGGCACCATGGGCTGGACAAGTCACACCACCAATATGGGGAACATCAAACCAAAAACCTTGGGGTACTCAAAAATGGATACCATAGATATGGGGAATGCCTCAAAGTAAACTTTGGGCATAAAATAAAATGAACAACCACATTAGGTATAATATCTGCAACCTCAATGGTCAAATCAACAATAAAGAAGGTTTCCTCCATAACTAGACTTGATGCCTCCACAACCTTAACCACCTCTAATTTATCATTAGGTTAACCAACCATAGTTACATGCCCAACCAATAGAAAATTCAAAAAATAGGCAAAATGCACCTATCTATGGAGCTGATCAAGAAAGTCATATTGTAAGTGGTTCAGTTGAATGTAATAATATTTAACTCAGATCAGGGAAGGTAGCAAGAGATACACCCATTACCGTAACTAAAATTCCCAATGATGATAACACTCCTAATCCACATGTAGTCCAAAAATTAGTTGAATAAAAGGTAGAAGCCATAACCACACCAAACATAATTCAAGATCCCCTTGTTATTCCATTTTCTAGGAGACTTAAGGAAGAGAAACCTAGGGAAGATGTTGAATGATTACATGGATTAAAAAAATGAAGATAAAAATTCAACTATTAACATCCATTAAATGTATTCCTAAGTTGAATCAAATTATTAAATGATTATGCATCAAATCACCAAGAATAAAAAACAATGTCCCAAAATAATTCAAGTAACTAAAAAATTATTAATTTACTAGTAGGAAACATACATGTTCCTAAATATGGAGATTCTAACACTCCTATGATGATTATGAAAATTGGGAAAAAGTCTATTTTAAATGTTCTTGTAGCTCTAGGTGCTTCCATAAACATAATGATAGTAAACATAATAGAGTCTTTATCTCTCATAGGGCTTCATCCTACCACAACAATCTTGAAAATGGAAGATCAATTCACTATTGTTCCTAAAATAACCATAGAGAATGTATCAACCACCATTTAATCTTAGGAATACGCTATTGATTTCATGATCTTTCAACCTAAACCAAAGAGGGTAGGATATATAATCATTTTTGGTAGACCTTGGTTAGCCATAGTTATAACAAGAATTGACTATAGATCTGGAAATATGACCATTTCTAATGAAATTCATGTTAAACAAATATATTTATCTAACTACTTGACCTTTAATAGGTCTTTTTGAACAAATCTAGGTGGATCAACCTAAATAAAATTAGGATAGTGTGTCTTCTTTAGCCATGGTTACCATCAAATAACATGCCCAAGCGATTGAAGAACAAATATAAAAAGATTTGAACCAAGAGAACCCACCATATTTTACTCTAAAGTCCAACATTTTTTTCTAAAGACTGAAGATCTTACTCTGAAGTCTGAAAGCTTAGCTTCGAAGACTAGTATCTTAGTTTCGAAGACTAGTAGCTTAGCTCCAAAAATTGATAGCTATGCTCTAAAGATGAAAAATCATGAATGGGAAGAATCCACCTCCACTATTAAGGATAAAATCAATATATTAAGCACACTAAACATGTTATTTGGTCCATAATACATTCAATAAGCCATAGTTGATTGGGCTCAAGATGGGCAGAATTCATTTTTACATGGTTTTTATTGTCCATTAACTAATATGCTTTCCATAAGTGAAACATTTAAAAAAAAATGTAATCACACTTCACATTTTACCACCACACATATGTCCATTTAATACCTTGATGAGTGAATACAAATAATTGAATTTCATTTTTCCAAGCACAACAATTTAATTAGGTAAACTGTGAACTATCAATAGTTGATTAACTGACCAGTAGGAAAGGAAAGTATTTGATGTCTTGGTACAACACATATAAACCTTTGTTTGAGATTAAATTGAAATAAAAGGAATAAATCCCAGTGTTTTTACACATCACATCTATACTTAAAATGTTAGACCAGACAAACAACCACAATGAAGGATTAACCCAGCTTTAAAGGAAATTGTCAAGAAGAAAATAAAGAAACCTATTAGTTGTTGGTTTTATCTATCCTATTTATGATATCCAATGGATTTCACCTCTAGTTATTGTGCCTAAAAATAATTTAAAATGGAGAGTTTGTGTAGACTACATAAAATTGAACAAAGCCACCATGAGAGACTATTTTCCCTTGCCTTTCATTAATCAAAATTTAAAAAAGCTGGTAGGAAAACAATATTTTTATTTATTAGATGGATTCAATGGATACAACCAAATCAAAATAGCACCTAAAGATCAAGATTAAAAACATTTACCTTCCCTTGATAAACATATGCTTATACATTCTTTCCTTTTAGATTATGCAATGCACCTGTTACCTTTCAAAGAGTAGTGTTAGCAATCTTTTTTGATCTTACAAATGACTATGTAGAAGTGTACATGGATGATTTCACTGTCTATGGTACTAAATTTGATGAAGCTTTGAAAAACTTAGATAAAGTGATTACTAGAAGTGAAGATCACTAGGGATCTTTGAGTCATGACAAATGCATCATAATGATTGATGAAGGGATGGTCTTAGGACATCATATCTCTTCTAAAAGAATAAAAGTAGATCCTAAAAAGATTGAGCTAATTTTTAACCTCCTCATTCCATAAACATAAATTGATGTTAAATTTTTTCTTGATCATGTAGGATATTATAGAAGATTAATTGAAGACTTTAGCAAGATAGCTGCCCCAATATTTTCTTTGTTAGCAAAACATAGTGAATTTATATGGACTAATAAATTTCAAAAAGCCTTTAAAACATTAAAAAATAAATTCATGATTGCTCCAGTATTGAAAGGACCTAATTGGGAAAAACCTTTTCATGTCTATATTGATGCTTCTAATATTGCATTAGGAGTAGTCTTAGGTCAAAGAAATGAAGATGGAAAGATGTAAGTCATTTATTATATCAACAAGAATCTTACCCCCTAAAGAAGAATTACATTACCATATAAAAAGATCTTCTTGTTGTTGTCTATGTTATAAATAAGTATAGGTATTATGTTATTGGTTATCAAGTATTCATCTATACAAATCATTCAGTAATTAAGTATTTAATGAATAAACTAGTAGTAGGTGGGAGAATAATGAGATGACTACTGATATTACAATAATTTGATATTACTATCATAGACAAACCAAGGAAGTATAATGTTATTGCTGACTTTTTATCTAGATTGATCACTACAAGTGAAGATGAATCTATGGAGGACTCTTTTCTAGATGAATAGTTTTTATCTATATTCAAATACCCCCCATGGTTTGAAAATATGGTAAATTACTTGGTAATAATTAAATTTCCTCATTATTTTACCTCTAAAGAAATAAAATGTTTGGTTAGAGCTAGTTCTCATTTAAGATGGTTTAAAGGCATGTTGTTTAAAATTTTACCTGATCATATACTTCATAGGTGTGTCAGAGAAGATGAAGTGTATGATGTCATTAGAGCATGCCATAGTGAACCAGGAGGATGACATTATTCAACAAAAAGGACCATTCATCGGATCCTTGGTGCAAGTTTATACTAACCCTCTTTTTACAAGTCTGTCAAAAGATATGTATGGAAATGTGATTCTTGTCAAAGGATAGATAAGCCTACTTTGTCAGTTGAAATGCCTCTTCATCCTTAAATAAATTTAGAGCCATTTGAAAAATGGGGTTTGGAATTTGTTGGACCAATCAACCTACCATCTTAGGGAAAGTAATATTTATTAGTATATATTGATTATGTTACTAAGTGGACTGAAGTGTAGGCACTCATATTTACTTGAGAAGAAATGGTTACTAATTTTATATACCATAAGATCATGCTGAGATTTGAAGCTCCTAGATCTATTATTTCATATTAAGGACCCTAATTCATGTCCAATATGATCAAAGATTTTACAGAGTTGTACCATATTAATCATAAGAAATCTTCATCATATCATCCCCAAGCCAATGGGAAAGTGTAAGTCACCAAAAAAGAGTTGGAAAACATCCTAACCAAAATAATGAACAGTAGTAGAAAAGATTGGGTAGAAAAAATACCTAAAGTAGTTTCGGCATACAATATAACATGGAAGACAACTACAAGATTCTATCCATATGAACTTGTGTATGGAAAGAAACCTTTGTTACCTATAGAATTTGAATTACAGACATTAAATACAAAATATGACATGGGAATTGGTCTTGATGAAGCACGAAAAGAAAGAATAATGCAATTAAATTGGTTGAATAGAGAATGGATGCACTCACTCAAACCAACATGATCTAGAAGTAGAAAAAGTAGTGACATGACACTCACATTAGAGATACATAGTTTTGAGAGGGTGATTGAGCACTCCTATTTGATTCTAAATTATATAACTTTAAGGGTAAGTTAAGGATAAGATGTTTGGTACCATACCTAATCAAAACCATTTTCAGCAATGGCTCTATCTAGCTTCAACCCATTGATCATGACTAAAAGACACTTTTGGTCAATGGTCATAGTCTTAAGGTATACAGAAGACCTCTTAACAAGGAAAAAATTATTAAATAGAATCAAGAATAATTTGACCTTGTGAAAAAACCCGGTTCTTCCATTAAGGCCAAATGATCTTTGTAACAAACATCTAATAAAGGAGGAGTGCTAAAAAATAGCAAATGGCGGTTCTTCTCCCTTCAAAATTAAAAAGCATAAAAAATAAAAATAAAAAAAAGTAGAGAATATGTAAAATATAAAAATATAAATAAAATGAAAGGTGAAAACTAGTAAATGACACTTTTTAGAAGAAAAAATTATGCAATAAAATAAAAATTATTGTCAACTAACCTATTTTCTCATATTTGTTTATCCTTGTAGGACACATAGCATCTTTAGAAGATAGGCATCAATTCATAAGGAAAGGTAAAATTATATTTATTTTCCTAAAGGATTAGGCATTTTTCTATTTTATATTATGCAGATGTAATGATTAGGAAATCAACACTTTTCAAATGGACAAGTTTTGTGATGTCACAAGGGTATGATGAGTTAGCAAAATCATCACCACATTCGATGACTTGATGTGATGGTGTTTTTAAAAGATTTTTTATAATAGATTTGATGTGATAAAAGACCTTTTCAAATAGATTTGATGAGATGGCATTTCAATAAACCTTTTTTTTAAATGATTTGATGTGCTACACAATTCATTCTAAATATTGTCTAAGTGCTGCTAATTATGACATTTATGCCACATCATTAATAATGACAAGATAAATAAAATTTTCCATTATATCTAACATGATCTGAATTGATCACCATAAATACTATTATAATTCTTTCCATAATTCTTATCATAATATTGTAATATACCCTAATTTACTATTCATTTGTATATTATCTATGCTATCCATTATTGCACCATATCACTAATCTCTTGTCTTCCCTTGTTTCCTATGCATATATGAGCTCTATTTCTTTCCATAGTGTAGTCTAATTTTTAATTAAATAGTGTTAGCTCCAAAGATGGGTGGAAGGAAGAAGATGACTGAACCAGAATCCTCTAACACATTATTGCAGGTTGAGGTAGCCAAAGATATATTTGAATTAGTAGGGTGGTTAAATTTTTTTTAAATGTTTCAAGGATTTCATGAATAAATTATGTAAGAATTTTATGATAATTTTGATGAAGACCATGATGTTATTAAATATCTTACTTGTGATGGTCAATTTATAGTAGTTGATGGAGATGCCATGAGACTCCTTCTTCACCTGAGGAAAGGAACTACTCCATGTTTTCATCTTTCCTTAATAATTCCCTAATCCATGTTGCTTTAAATTTAAAAAGAGGTATTGGGTCTATCTAACATCATGGGTTGGTTATACTCATCTATCAGCATTATTTTCTAAGTAAATCAAGGGGTGAAAAGCCCTGGTCCTCCTTCCTTCAAAAATTCTCTCTAGTTTCTGTCAAGAAAACACCATTCCCTACCACTCCTTATACCATAGTACATATTGAAGAATGGCCATATTCATCACTTTTGGTTCTAAATATACTGCATCAAATATTGAAGAGATAAATGGGAGTTTCTTCAGATACCCATAATCCTCCTCCAGCTAAGTTAAGACATAGTCATCAACTTATTTTGTAAGAAGAAGAAGAGGAAGATGTGTAGGCCACAGAGACTTTGGGAAGCTTAAGTTCCCCCATTGACATTACAAATGTTGAATCATTTTTTATAAAATAACCCCATGAACAATAAATTATATTTTCAGAAGAAATCCTTGTAGTAGATGTTATGCCTCAAGAAGCAGAGCGAACTGTACCCTCTACCATTAATAAGGGTAAGGCACCATTGATAACAAAAAAAAAAAAAAAAAACTCCATCTTCCCCTCATTTTGTTAATCAAGTAGAATAATTTCATCGTGTAATGGATCTATCTTGACATGAATAAATAATCAAGCAGTAATAAGCAAAATTTTATGTTCTTCATTCAACCTTGAAAGGTAAGTGTTGACCAAATTTGACTTTTAGTCAAATTTGGGCACCCATAGGAAAATTTTTTGATTTTAAACATTTTAAGGGTTCCTAATTTTTTTCATAAGAATTTTCACTTTTTATATGATGTCATTTTAGGTCACATTAGCTTTGGTTTTTATTGCATTAGTTAATTTATCCTTTTGGGGTCATTTTATGTCATTTTAAGAGTCATTAATGCAATTGGCATATTTATTAAGGTGCATAGGTTTCATAATTTCATGTAAAATGTCTAATAAGTCATTTTATATTTTAGTTATGTCATTTATGTTAGCATTTTGCATTTTTCCTAACTGAAGTTGTAGAAATCAGTTAAAAAGAAGAAAAATGGCACTTGTACAGATTATTGGGAAGTTTTCCAAATTTAAATGATCATGGGGGGTCTCCTAAAGCTTATAAAACTCACCTCCATGCTTGGTTTGATATGGAATAGTCGTTTGAATTCCAAAACCATTCTACACATTTTTTACTCTTCTTGGCAGACTAGAGTGACCCTCAAGTTTTTACTCAGTATGGGAAGCACAAGAAGTTTCAAAAAAAATGATTTTAGGAGGTTAATTTACACTAAAATAAATTAATTTTAATATAACTATATTTTTCAATTATCAACGTTTCTTTATTAATAACCGCTAACAAGTTGACTGTGTAGATTTGATAGTTGTTCGGTACACCCTTCAGGTTTTGGTCTTATTTGAGTAGATCCATATGAACCAATTGTTTTTATTGGATAAATAATATGTTTTATTCCTCTTCATATGGTTTATATTATTTTTTCCATGATTCATGAAGTTTGTATGACCAAAATTGGTCTATCATGCAAGGGGGTATCACCATGTGTAGTTTTAGTTGGAGTGTTGTGACTTTGTGAGTGTATCTCTTCTATATGTGACTTTTTAAACTATAAAAGAGTGTCCCATAAGTCCTTGGGTCACATCACTACTTATTTCCATGTTTTTATCTCACCATAGTACTCCTTGGGTGGCTTACAAGCTTGTTCTCCTTCATTTGCCAATTTCATGCTTAGTTTTGGTTGAGTTTCTTGTACAATCTTGTTCACTCTATATGTAAAGTGTTAATGGAGGTGTTTCATAATTTTCAAGACTTTATATTTTGACTGAGGTTCCTTTTTCACTCTTAATTATGCATAAACTTGACCATACACTCATGTCCCAAGCTATCTCAGTCATGAAATGCCCTTGTTTGTTGAACTCCATGAATATACATGTGTTTTCCACATAGAGGATAATGTTTTGAAGTTATTTTCAAGGTTTTATTGAGTAAGGTTATCCTTTTCAAGGCTAAAAATTTCAATTTAAGTGTTATGAATCCTCTAATCAAGCATATCAATGCTCAATTTCACTCTCGCTGCCTTTCAACTCAAAATATACATCTACAAGACCCTTTCTTATGTCATGCTAATGTATGAAAGGATGAATATGCATTGTAACCTCTTGGTTTTGCTAGAAATGCATTAGTTTTTTAGTGGAAAGCATCAAACTTTAGGTTTATGAGAGACCTCCATATTGGCTATGCTATCATTCACTGTGGTGCAATCGAAATCCACCTATAGGTAGCCTAAACAAGGGTTTGAGGTGGTTATTTGAATGTGAGAATGAGGTAGGACCTCACTTGAAACTCTTGAATCCTGAATTGCTATAGAATATCCCATCCAAGGTATGATATAACTATTTTTAACTTGAGAATATCTCCAAGAGCATTGACTATGATTTCAGGCATGTCTATCCAAAAAACATTAAATAGAGGTCCCATGGGTTTATGTTGGTTCTCCACAACAAGCTTACAAGCAGTCTTAAAGTATTTGAATAATTTGAATGGTTTACCTATAGTATGGAATAATATCATGCCAAATGTGAAGATAAAAAGGTAGAGGGTGACATTTTTTTTGGGTCTAAAAAGTGCTCTAAAACACACTATTTTGTTTCAACAACATCTACAGGCCTAAAGGAAACAATGATCATTTGCTACTTTGAGGAATAATATGGAGCATCCACACTTGTCTAGCTGGCTAGGTGAGTTGAGTGAAATTTAAATAACCTAGATGATTGTATATGAAGTTGATTCCAAGTTCCATAACCTATTTTATGCATTCATAGTCTGTATAAATGCCTAAAAATTGTACCTATAGCTGCTATAGGAGGACTGTGAATAGATAGTGAACAAGGTTTATCACCTCTTGAAGTTGGTAATACACTAAAGGTGGTTAGAATTATTTAAATAATTCCTCAAGTTAATCTAAGGAGTTTTTAATATATATTTGAACTTTGTTTCAAGTTTTAAGGAGTGAAAATAAGCTATAGGTAGGGGTCAAAGGGACAAGGGTTGTATAAGACTTAGTTTGGTAATTCTATTACAAATGAGAAATGGTAAATTCAGACTTGATGTGGTGATGTGTGATCACCTCAATTGTAATTTTGATAAATTCATGAGATATGAAAAAGGGAATAAAACTTACATAGACCTCTCAAGGACCCCAGGTACACCTACAACCTCTGTACAAACTGAGACAGAGGTCAAACAGGTGGAATGAAGAAACAATGCATAGGCATGTAACATGATAGTGTTTAGTTACCTTATTTGAGTTTTGAGGTTAATCAAAAAAATTAATTTCAAAGTAATCTTAAGAGGGTTTCTCTCTATCATAAACACTATGGACAAAGCAAAAATAAGCTACAGGGGTCAAAAAAGCACTATCCCAGTCAAAGGGAACATACTCAGTCTACAGGGTTAAGAGGACCTTTTGAGGTTAGGAAGGAACATGTTTGACTTGGAATAATAAATTATCAAGGAAATAATACTTATAAATACCCTAGATACTCCTGATGATTAGGTTCATACCCTCTCTCATGGCCAAAATCTCACCTACAGGGCTTTTAGGTGAGATTTGATATAAACTATGGTGATTGACATGGGTTTAGGTTTCCTTGAGTTTTCCAAACGGAGATATGGAATAAATTAGATAGTATATAGGAATTTTAAGGATAAATTAGGTCTAAAATCATCTTGAGAGGATTTTTAAGAGGTGACAAACACCTACAGGCTGGACTGTCATAGTCAAGGCAGTGTTTAGGAAAGTGGAGGGCCAAATGAGTCATGAACCCTCTAGGAGTGAGAGGAAGGTGTGAATGGTTTAAAGGTAATTCATAATGATCAAATATATACCCAATCATACCTAATACATTTCTAAGATGATCAAATATTCCCCTCACTTGGCAAATGGACTACAGTCCATACAGGCAAGATAGGAAACCCTTGGTTTAAAGAGTAAACATAAGGAATACACTAAGAGGAAAGGTTTTAAATGGTTTTAAAAGATAAATAAGAAAAAATTAAAGTTTTAAAACATTTTTAGGTAGTTTATAAACATGAAATTTGTTTAAAAAGGTTACCTATAAGTGGATTTGGGCAAAAATGCAAGAAAATAGGGTGTTTTAGCCCCTTTTTTTATACAAGTTGAGTTGGTTAGGTACCTAAATGATGGATTTTTATCTTACCCTTTGGTAAAGAGACTCATTATGACCTTATAAAACTCAAAAAACTCTCATTTTTCCATCTGGATAAGGGTTATATCTATCTATTTTATCTTCGAGATCAGCCACTCGGGAAAATTAGAACTTTGGTTTACCAAGCAAAGGATGCCAAAATGAGAAAATAACTTAAGTAGAAGTCTTGGGATCTTAAAGGAACATTGGGTGATGAGTATGGAATATTTATGGAGAATAATTAACATTCACATAAAACTCTAACCCTTCAAAATGACATATTTTCTCATGCATACAGTTAAATTAGGCAAGTTCCCACTAGGCCTAATTATCAAATGAGAAAGAAATGATTAAAAGGAGTGTTTGAGAGGTCATGTGATGGATTGGTTAGTGTGAATGAAGTGTGAAAGTGTGTAATAAGTCATCCTAAGCATTATATAATATTCTAAATGACCCAAACCTTCAAGGGGTATGCCAAGCCCATTAGGCCCTAAGGAGACTTGAAGCCAAGTGGGGGTCTATATGCATTTATAGGCCTTGATGAGCTGTCCAAATGATTGTAACATTTTTATATAGTGTTTTTAGATATGTATGGGCTTTTTTAGGAATAAAATATTGAAATAATATTGTTTTTAACTTGGAAATAGCTCAGACATGCACTAAAATGGAGAAACTAAGTCGAAAGGTCAAAATGTCAAGCTCATATATTTTCAAATGATATGCATGGGAACCAGAGGGATTGAGGGGAGTTATTAGGTTCCCTTGAAATAAATATTTTGTAATTTGGAGGTAGGTTCAATGTCCAAGTTTTATGAATAAAGCTTAACATCTAAAACTACCTAAAACCCTAATAAAACCCTGGTTATGACCCAATGAGGAAAATGATCTTAGAGATCCATTATAACAGAATATTTTGGAAATGAAACCCATTGGATCATGGAGAATACTCACTCGATATCTCACACATGTAAGGAGATGTATGGAACTGTATGGACAATAGGTCAAATGTGGTTTTTCTCACCCTTTTTTGTGTTTTGCATGGTCTATAATGTTTAAGAGGGTGATATCAATTTTGATGGGAATATCAAGACATATTATAACTCCATATGGTCATTTTATTCTATGTAAAGTCTCTAAGTGTCCAATCTAAAGCTCTCCTTTTAGCCAGTCAAAACTGGGATCGTACACACAAGGGTGAAAGTGTGGAAGCCTCAATTAGATGTCCTTTTAAGGTGAATTTGAGAGGTTTAAGGACATGGATAAGGTTTCTATGTGTCATAAAACCCATCTCAAGTATTTTCATGGGAAATTGAAGACTTTTTTAATGACAAGTGTGAAGGGTAGCTGAAAATGGAGTTTTTAAGACTACATGTATTGATTGCATATCTTCAAGAGTTTCTAAATGAGTAGGATCATAACCAATGCATGTAAGTGCATGCCTAAAATCCTTCACTCTCATACCAATAATAATATCTATCCCTATTTATTGGTGGGATTTTCAAATAGATACAAATTATGAAGGTAGTTTTTTGTGCTAGGATTAAGAGTTCTATGCCACTTTGCACAATTTTCATGACTTGTATGAACGATTGGACCTATTGAATTTGCATGGTTTGACTCATGAAAATTTTAAATCCTTTTGGAATATTGACACATGTCCAAGTGACATTTGGCTTCCTTTGCTTTGCCTCTCTCTCACAAGCTATAAATATGGACTCTTTTGCTTCTTTTTGGTAGCCTCCATTGGTTAATGGGGAAACTCTAGCCAAATTTGTAATTGAAAGACTCTTGAAGAAATATAAAAGTGAATTTTACACTCACATGTTGTACTATTGAGTATTTAGTGTAATCTTGTTGCTCTTGTCTAGTGAAAGATCTTCTTTTCTAGTATGTTACTCTTGATTGTCTACTAATTTATAGAAAGGGTATTGTTACAAGTCTTTGGTAGTATTCATTCCTAAGTGTATAGGTGTCTTAGAAGTGGTTTATGAATGCATCCCTTCATGGAATCATCCATTAACCTCATAAGTATCAAATACTTTCTTTAATCTAACATATGAAACACTGATGTGATAATACATCCTAAGTTATGAGTTTGCATAAGAAAGGCTTTGTTTGTCTTTAAGTAGTAGATATTCAGTCAAGTTGGAGGATATTAAACATTGGTGCATCACCTTTTTTGGTTTTATTAGTTTTTTCCTAATCCCTTTTCATCCACAATTTGATAGGTAAATAAGAGATTCAAAGAGTGCATCAAGGGAACTAGCCCTTCTAGATATTCATCTCTCAACATTGTCACCCATAGCAAGAGGGATGTCTCCATTGTGCCACTTGGATGAGGAGAGTTAGGCATCCCTTCAAGGGTGTAAATACAAGTGTCAACATTAAGGACTAGATTAATTCTAATTTAGAATAAAGATGTGAAGAATCTATCCCTAGAGATAGATAATAAGAGATAATTATTCAAGGAATACAAGCTGAACAGACTAGGGTCCACAATTTGATGTTTTCAAAAACTCAAGAGTTGAGTAATTTGCAAAATTTTCTTGCTATCAAAGATACCCAAATTACTGATTTGTAAAATTCCAATGTTGATAAGAATAATTAGATTAATAATCTGAGATAAATTATTTCTAATAGATATGCATTGGTTGTCCAACATACTGATAGAATAATAGCAATGCAGAGAGAAACAAGAGAAATAGAAGTTCAGACTGAGGGACTGACAAGATTTGGTACCTCCTTCCCTATTCCATTACATGAAATAATCTCAGTCTGGAACAACACCCAGAAGAAAATGTATAAGTTTAAGGATGAAAATGCTAAGCTTAAAGAGGAATCTTAGAAGCAATTGGTAGAATTTCAATAACAATTGCAAAAAGCACAAGCCTCCATCTAGCACATTTGTGTTACCTCTAAGAAATTACTAGTATGCAAGCAACCTTCTTAGATTGTTTATGTTTTTTTCTCTATGAAAAAATTTATAAATGGCATATTCAGTTAATTTCCCTTGGTTTTTCACATATTATTGAAGATGAGCATATTTTTATGAACATATTTCTTAAGAGCACTAAAGAAATACAAGATGCTATTTTTGAGTTTTATACTTTTAATTTGATATTAGATTATCAATCTAGATTTCTCATAAATATTTTTATTAGAGAAACACAATTACATGTCTTTATGTCCACTTTGAGGAACCAAACAACATGACAACAAACCAATAATATATTTCTGAAATTGGAAAGCACCACTAGGATATGCATGAGACCCCAATTCCTAGAGGTAAGGAAACTTATTATTGATTTTCAACCACTGTATCAAATGTATATGAAGAATAAATATCATGATTTATTGAGATCTAATATCGCAACTTTTAGATATTTTCTGAGCCACCGTTCTATTAATGTCATCAATGCCAACTTTGCTAGGTGGGAGACCTTACCTATTGAGTTGAAGTACAAGGAAATCTTAAGCCTCACCACTATTAGATGGAGTCTAAGAAAATCAAAAGCAATTTCCCAAATTATCACTCAGCTCTTAGATGAAATAGGTTCAGATGTATGGATTGGGATGAGGTTCAAGCCTCCAATCATTTTGTGTCTTTTATCTTTATGGCAGGGTTTGAATACTCAAGTAGAAGTTGAGTTTCAATCTTGATTACATATAGCTATACATGATTTTGGATTGTTTCCAAGGGGACACCATGATTGGGGCCATCATTTTCATGTTTATGATCTTAGTCAAAGGCTAGAATCAAAAAAATTGGATTGAAGATCAATCATTCCACTTATTTGTAAGAAGAATTGTAAAAGGTAAAGTGTGGGGGAGAAATGATGAGCATTTAATATAGCTCATCATATCTATACATATTATCCATAAAGTGTTACCTTTGGTTATATGTTGCATTACATTTAATAGTTAAAGTCTTATCTAAGTAGGAAATGAATGCAATTTGTCTCTTAGTTGTATGTAAATTATTATTGATTATTTACCTTGTTATTGTGTCTAACTTGGATAATAGCACAGTTCTGAGAACAATAAAACACATCCCAATGGCGAGATAATTTTGAGAAGGCAACACATAGTTTTGCCAACTCTTTTTGGCTACAATTTTGAGGATTTGATGAGTGACCTCCAAAGATCTAATGCTATGAAGCCGCTCCAAAAATTATTTGAAGATGCTTTAAGGTTACTCTGAAGACATATAAAGGATGCTCTAAATAATTCTATGCATGCTCTAAAGACTTCTATAGAGTAATCCGAAGATCTGTACAGGATGTTCTGAAGATACCTAGACATGTTCTGAAGACCATTTTGCATCTTACTAATCAAGATAGTTATTCTACAAATAGATATAAATATAATTTATATGTCTTATTTTAGACATTACCATTCATGGTAATGGCATAAAATAGTCTGGATATATTTATTCCTCTATTTTTTTAAATTGAATAAGTATATTCAGTATATGTTAGTTATTTTTTGTCTATAGTTAGTTGAGTCCATTCCAACACCTTCCTAAAAGGATGGGATCTAACTTTTAGATTGTCTATATTTTGAATAAACATATTTGGGCATTAAGTTCACCAAGTGAATAGATGTTGAGATGTGCTTAAATACACATCTCCTTCTCATTTCAAGGGGGAGAAAAGAAAGAGAAAGATATAAGAAGTTATAAACGTTAAGAAATTAGAAGAAACATTTCATATCTGTATATGTTAATTTGAATGAAATAAAGTTTGATATTTTCCTTTATTACTGAGTAAAGCAGTTCTTATTTAGAGGAATGAGTAAGGGCCCAATTCTCTTCAAGGATCAAGATAAATTGATGTTTTTATTTTAATAAGTTTAGAAATATTTATTTAATTCAAATATATTTCATTTATTACAAATTATAATTTCCTTTTAACCGTAAGAGTGATTTACTTTAAAGGGAGTGATTTCCTTTCAAAGCAAAGAGTGATTTTTTTTTAAACACAAGAGTGAATTTCATTTTCAAAACCAAGTATGATTTCCTTTTCCAAAAGGAAGTTTGAATTTTCTTTAATGCAAGTGTGTTTCATTTAGATGCAAGAGTTATTTCAATTCAATACAAGAAGGTTTCTTTTATGCAAGAGTGTGTTTTTCAAACTAGATTAAGTTTATTAATTTATCTCATATTTAGAATTTGTTACAATTTTTTTTTAAAGTGACAATAGATAGCATTCTTATATTTTAGAACATCACATTGTCCTACCCAACCAAGAAAGTTGAGTGAGGACATCACATGTCTTATGCTAAATTTTTAAGTTCTAGATGTTGATGGTGTGAATGCCAATAAGATATCTTCAATTAACAAATAGTTTATATTTATTTTTCATACAAACTAAATTTGGAGTTTATTAATATTTTTAGGATTTAGAAAGCACAACAGAAGTAAAACCCCCAAATAGTGAATTATACAACTCCAATATCAAACAGTCTCATTGCAAATAGCCATCGAACACTACCCTGGTTGAAAATGATACTAATCCATTGATTGGTTAAATGACAGGTATAATGACAGCCTATAATTTGGGTGTCCACAATGAGTGTAAATTAATCTAAAAATAATGATGATTTATATCCACATCAATGAAACATGGTAGGCTTGCTTCTGCATTTTTCTTGTAGAAACATGTTTAAAGATTTGTTTGTGAATAGACAAGGTATCAAATGTTATACTACATACTTCCAGAGGTAGTTATTTCAACATGTGGCATGTCTCTTGTGCACCTATATCATAATTAATAATGGTTTCTATCAAGAACATAAGTCTATATGTAATCATTAATGGATGTTAAATTGTAATTGTAGTTGATATTCTAGTTAGCATATGATGGTTACTTTCAGATTTGTTTTCAAATTTCCCAACATACTTCAAGATATATATTTATTTGAGGATAACATGGTAGTATATAATTGGATTACAATCAAAATTTTCATGCCATATTAAAAGCATGTCTACATTTTGTATGTTCACTCTTTCATCATTATGAGTTAAAAGTTATGTTTTGTGACCCTCATTGTCGATAAATGGGTTTAAAATTATTTGTAACAACCATGGTGATTTATATATGCATTGAAAGGTAGAAACCTTTTTTGTAAACATGTAGGTTCATTGCATTTTATTTGATGTTGAACCTGGTTTACAAGTTCCTCATATGCTTTTTCAGCATCAGCAGCAAATATTTATTATGTGGTGAGCAAACATGGATCATTTACAATGGAATATTGTAATCTATCATGGATTTTATAACTTTTTCATGGGTTCCATGTTTTTACATAAAAATAAAGTAATAGCCTTGCAGATTCTACTTGAGAAGGGTCCTCCCAATTTAAAACATTCATGTTGGATGCATTTTCTAACCATAAAAATATGTATGTGCAGATCCTCTATGTTGCAATTCATACATGATATTAAAAAACTAAATTAGTAAATATGATTTTTTAATTTTTTAAAATGATTAAACTAATAAAATATAGATTAATTATGAATACCTATACCAATAATACTTGTTGTGGAGATGTTTATCTAGTATTTCTTCATGGAAGATTGAAAATATCTTATCCATATAAGAAGATTCAAGATGTGGATTTGAAATAAGGTTTTTGGTTTGTCAATGATTATGATTATTTGGCATATATGAAAGTGTTCCTATCATGAATTTATGTAGATATGGCCACTTAGTGTCTATTGTACCCAAGGTGAAGAATAGTGTTTGGGATCCCAATTGTGTGATCATATCTATTAATTCATTTCTATATTTTGACCAAAATGATTGTGTAACTATAAGAACTAATCCAAATCACATTAGTTGATCTAGAATAGTAGCATCAGGTAGTCATATTAGATGTTGAGTAAGTTAGAAATAGTTATTAGAAAATTTTCCTCAATGTTTAACTTTACAAATCTTGTTGATGTTTCTTGACTTCAATGACACATGACTAGGTTTAATAAGAAGTAGAAAAATCATGGATGCTTACCAAACTAGTTATCATGGTATTGGAGTAAGTGCATAGCATATTCATTTAGTTTGACTTTCCTAATATGAGTTTGTTGATACTATTAGCTCAAAAATTTATCAAGGGGACAATTTAGTGACTTTGAGTCAGCAGTGTGGGAACTGAGTCCTTGCATTAGTCAGCAACACAAGATAAAGTCCCTTTCCTATTAGCAGGTAGATCTACCTTTATTTAAAGCCAAAAAGGGAAAATTTATTCATAGCTATGTACAACACAAAAAATTTATGAGGGGTTTGTACTTTTAACGAAAAAGTACATAAATGGTAGAATATTGTTGGTATTATCGACATAATATTTTACTTGGTCTACCTTTGTTCATCTATTTTGAAGAGATATTACAAATATGAAGCCTGATGATTAATTAGATTGATAGTTCTATTTATGTCAACATCATAATCTATAATCATTAATTTTCATGTCGACCATGTCTACAATAATATAATTAAAGGTAATTGATATGTCAACAGGGTCAGATGGAAACATAACAACTACTTCAAGATCAAATTAAACATCTCTATCCAAATGAGCTCTAAGAATGCTGATCCAGATGAATGCATTGATTCAAGATGAAAGGTAAGATGTATATTGTTCAAGACAATATAGAAAAAAAACATGCAGTTGCAAGAATGAAATCAAAGAGAAACAATTGCTTCAAAAATTCATACAATATCTTACCATGAAAATATGAAGGGAGAGAGGTGCATATATAGGTTGAAGAGGGAAAGATACCACACATTCTAGTGAATGTGGGACTAATCTTCCCAAGTAACCCAAATGACTTATAGACCCCTAAGCAAGCTAATACAATTGTTTAGGCAAAACCTAGTGGGAGAAATGCCTACACCAACATCCTCCCATGATCATAGATTACGTGGGAAATGATAAAAACATAGGTCCCAAAAATAAGGTGTTATAAAGTACCCATGTACAATGCAATTCCTCATACATAGATAAGAGAAGACCCAGTGAGAAAAACTCCCCTCAAAAGAGAGAAATAAAGAAGTGAAGAGGCCTTAAGGATCCCTTGAAGATGATGAAGTTGTTGAAGTGGAATGCACCCCAAGAAGAGCTCATAGATGAATGAACTTTCTCTCAATGAAGGTTTTGGTGAAGATATCAACAACTTGCTCTAAAGATTGGTAAAATACTAAGTCGATGCCCTAATCATGAATATGATCCTAAATAAAGTGCATGTGAATCTAAATGTGCTTAGTCCTCTTATGAAGGACTAATTTCTTACTAATCTGAATGGTGATCTAGTTATCATAAAATATGATTGTAGGCCACCTAAACTAGATACCAAGCTTAGAAAGAATCCCTTGAAGATAAATAGCCTTAGTAGATGTATTAACATCTCCCCTATACTCTACCTCTATGGAAGATAGAGAAATAGCATTCTACTTCATGTCCAACCAACTGATGGGTCCAAAACCTAATGAGAAACTATAGCCTGAAGTGGACTTACAACTCTCAGTATCACCAACCCAATATTAGTTTGTATAGCTGACCAAGTTAAAATCTGAACCAACCCTATAGTGTATCTCATAACTATGTAAACCTTGAATGTAGTGCAAAATCCTCTTAGTTGCTTTCTAGTATATATCATGGGGTTATTATATAAATCTTGAAATAATGCCAACAACATAAGAGATATCAGGGCTGGTGTGAGTCAATTAAATAAGGCTACTAACAAATTATTGATACAAGGTAGCATTGATCAATATAGTGTAACAATCTACCTCAAGCTTGACTCTAGATAGAAATAGAGTCAGAGATGGCTTACAGTCAGTCATATAAAACCATGCCAATAGATCAAAATATTAATTGGATTATGTAATCGAAATCCCTAAATCTATCTGAGTGATCTCAATGCCAAGGAAGTAGTGTAGTAAGCCCTAGTCAGTCATGGCAAATCTATCTTTAAGAGTTTTCTTCACTATGAGATAGTTGAAGAAAAATTCCCTGTGATCAAAAGGTCATCAACAATAAAACCAATATCAAAAATAAATCATCCTACCACAAGTACACATTGGTGTCTGAGTGGCATCTAGTGAAACTTGAAGTAAGAAGGAAGGAATCTATTTTTGGTATACTAGGCTTGAGGGGCATGTTTGAGGCCATAAATGGATTCCTTAAGTCTGCACGCTAAATAAGAATCCTAAACAAAATCAGGTTGTCGCTCCATGTAGATGTCCTCTTTAAGGTGTCTATGAAGAAATGCACTCTTCACATCCATTTGATGTACACTCCATCTATGTGTTATGACTATAGTAAGTATGAGTCTAATCAAAGTCATCTTGGCCATAGGTGCAAAGGTCTTTGAGTAGTTGATGTCAACTACCTATGAAAATCCCTTAGCTACTAATATATCCTTGTACTTGTCAATAAACCCATCTACAACATACTTGGTCTGATATATCCAATAACATCGAACCATTTTCCTTCCTTTAAGAAGAGAAGTCAAATCCTAAGTGTGATTACTAATCAAGGAATCATATTCCTTATCTATGGCTCTATCCCACTCAGGTATGCCTAAAGCCTCTCTAAATATTTGTGTATCCATCACGAAAGCTAAAAAGGCATTTATTCCTCTCTAAAAGTTTTCTCGAGTATGCCTGTCATCATCTAGATCCCTTACCCAAGTGTCTACCTAGCCCAAAGAGAGCCTAAAATTGGTGAGTCAAGTGCCAAATATTCATCCTTTGATGAATGCCTAAAAGTAAATGAGGATGACTCCTCATCACTCTACTTGTTATCAAAACTAGAAGAAGTGACCTCTACCTCTGAAACCTATTGTAAATGATCTAAATCCTTGAACTACTCATCCAAACTAAGTGAAACCATATAGAGGTATAAGTGTCAAGTAAAGAGCTGATGACAGTCTCCTAAAACCTAACCCTCCTCTCAATAAACAATTGATGATTCATAGGATGAAGAATTCTATAGCCCTTAACCCCATCTAGATACCCAACAAAGATGCAAGGTTTGGATTGAACCTCCATAGCCTTGTGTTTTTTTTTGAGAATGTGTCCATTATTGGTGATCTAAAAACCCTAAAATGTTTTACCTATGGTTTCCTCTTATTCTAAACTTCATAAGGAGTGATTCCCTTTAAATCTTTGTTAGGAACTTAGTTTTGAATGTAACATGTACAATTGATGGCTTCTACTTATAATTGTGGAGCCAATGATCTAAATTGAATCATATAGTTGGCCATCTCTTTTAAGGATCAATTCTTACATTCTATTAAACCATTTTGTTGAGGAGTGTATAGTACTATCCACTAAATATCAATCCCCTCAGTGGTATAAAACCACTCAAATATATTATTAATGTACTCCCCCTATTTTATATTCAAAGGATTTTGATGCACTTTCCAAATTGTTTCTCAACTAGAGCCTTGACGTCTCAAAAATTATCAAAAACTTTAGACTTTTGTCTAAGAAAGTAGACCCATGTATATCTATAAAATTCATCAATAAAATTGAGGATGTATTTGGCCTTGATAAAAAAAGGATGGGGAAGCTACCCCATGACATCACTGTGAATCAACTCAAAAGGTATTAAAACTCTCCTTGCTTTGCCTTTGTCAAATTTATCTTCAAAATGTTTTCCAAGTGCACAACCCTCACAAAGTCTTTTAAAGAATTTAACTCTAGGCAAGCCTATAACTATATCCTGTTGACTCAGTTACTTAAGATAGTGGTAATTAAGATGGCCAAACTACTCATGCCATAGTCTATTAACTACATCTGAATGGGTAAGAAATGCGATTGGAATAACATATGAAGTAAAATGGGATAAGTTGTATAATCTAGAATTGTAATTATCCCTCCCTAATTCAACTTTAGATTCATTATATATCTCTTTGATCTCAACTAAATCTGGTGTGAACTTGACTCTCATGACCTACCCTATGTGGGTAATATGATAAACTAAAATAAGATTAGTTGATAGTGAAGGTACACTTAAAAAATTTGTGAACATTCCAGATTTTACTTCAATAGTCCCTCTTCCTACAACTTCTACTGAAGTGTCATCACCCAAGGTGATAGAGGACATGATATAGGGATCTAAGTCGAGAAACTCAACCTCTAATGAACCCATATGGTGTGAAGCACTAGATTAGATAACCCAAGATGAAGCAGATGTAGAATTCACTACAACTAATGCTTTGCCCTTAGGTTTTTCCTTCCCTTTTTCCTTTTCCTTAAAATATTCTTTAGTTGATGATGACTGTTTGACATACTCAAAGATCCCTATATTGTTTTTCTCTAGGAGATGTGTACGGTGGTCTATTTGTTTCTTCATACACTTCTGCTCATCATGCCCATTATTTTTGCAATAAGAGAGCTTAACCTTTTCTCTCTTAGGTTTCCCTTTAGATGAGGAGGTTTTAGTGCTAGTTTTTTTAGTGGTTTTTTGTTCTTTATTCTTCTCAGGATCCTTACTCTTTTATTTCTTATCCTTGTTACTAGAAGCTTTCTATTTCCCATTCCTAGCAATGAGGGCTAAAGGTTTGGAAGACTTGAGGGTTCCCATCTAGATCAATTTATCTTGTTCCTTAGTTAAATTGACAATTTATTCATCTAAGGATTGCATTTTTTAGTTGGCTCTTATGGCTCTCTTGGTCACATAAAAAGCAGAAACAAATATAGAATAATCATGTCCTAGTTTTACAAGTATAGAAAGAATTAACTACTCATCTTTCTTCTCAATTCCACACTCTTTTAATTACAATCTAATTGACTTATGCTTGGTTAATAGTAAATCTAATGTATCAAAGTTTTTAGGGCTCAAACTAATTATATCAATCTCAAGCTCATGACCCCTCATGGTGTCAATTTTCCCAAATAAGCTAGCTAGGGTGTCCCATACTTCTTTGGGAGATTTGGTAGACTCTATGTGAAATAATAGTTATGATGACACTAAAATAAATAATATATTAAAAGATTCATCACATTTATTAAATCACTTTATCTTATTTGCTTCAGCTATGGGCTCAACTTCTACCCCCCGTAGTTATGCAAAATAACCCTTTACTTCTAAGAACCATTATAATTTGACTATCCCATTCCTAGTATTTGAAGGGTGTAAGTGAATTAACAATGCTAAGATCCATTGTAGAATTAATATTAATGTGTTACAAGGCAACCCCCCTGGAACTATGTCAGATAGTCCCCCCCCCAAATTTTGGCACTTTATAGAGTAGTGCATTTTACAAGGCAAATGTCCCACTACATGGAAAATAAAAAATTTAACACTTATGCAAAAAATGGTACTCAATGTTGAGTTACCTTTTGTAATATATTGATAATACAATTACCTGTAAATAGGCCTATTGATTAAAAACTTATATTAAAACTTTAAAAATACCCTTAGGTGAGGTAAAATATATCTTCCAACCACTTTTTGTAACCAGAATTTCACCATGGGTTTAAAAAGGTCAATGGAAGTGAAAAACATTTTTTCAGTTGCCTTTGGATGTGTGCAAACGAGATTGACTTCCTCTTTTTTTTTAAATATAGATTAATAAAGAAAAATAATTGTTTTCCATTTGTGTTTGAGAGAAGAAAATAATGGATTACTATTGTAAGTGTAGATCACATGTCTTAAGCATAAATAGGTGTTAAAAAAGACAAAGTTTGTTGCTCCAACATTCACCTTCAATGAAAATACAATGTAGCCTTGGAAAATGGCATAGAAGTCAAAAATGGTGCATTGGAATCAATCTAATACAATCAACTATTAGGTGCAGAAGTATTTTATGTAGTCCAAGAGGTCTCTCCAACCTTATGATCTTCACTGACATATAACAAATAAGACAAAACAAGGGAAAGGTAGTGTTTTATTATTGGTCAATGCATTAATACCTCTCCATGCCAAATCAAATGCTACTTTTCTCCACTTCTAATGCTAAAATAAAATATTCCTCAAATTCCTTTATGTAGGTCATAAAAATTTTCCAATGCTTCAACTAAGTTTGAAAAAAAAAAGATTGGTCCTTTTTTTTTAAAATGCCACAACTCAAAAAAAAGAAAAAGATGCCACACCAATATCATTGTGTTAGAATAGCAACCAGGTCATGCATGTGTCATTGACCAGTTTAGGAATGTTTTTTGGTAAGGGGAGGAGGATCCACTCATAATATGTTGGATAAACAAGTTGTATATGGTCCACACAGCTAGGAGAAAGGTATGCAAGTAAAGAATGGTGATGCTAATGAAATTTTGGCCAACAGAAACCTGACAGATCATTTGAGTTGCAGCAAATGATGAACCCATAGGTTTGGAGAGGGGCACATCCCAAACAACCAATTAATCTTTTATCTCTTACAATTAGATCATAAAACTCCTATTTATACCTTTCCATGCCATGTATGAGTTATAGATTTGCAACAAGACATTATACATCAATACACAAGCAAAACTATGAAAAAACCTCTAAAAAGGTGGATTTGTAAGCAAAAATAGGTTACTCAAACATTTTATCCATGTATCCAAATCAAAAATTTGAAACTAAACTCATACAAATAGCTAATGCAACAAACCATGAAAATGCCAACATGGAGAGATTTAAACAAAAAATTAAATGAACCCATTGATTTGAAATGAAAAACTTGCAAATTAAAACCAAGCAATAATCAGATCTAGATTGTCTTTGATACCATACTAGAATGAGATCCAAGAATGCTAATCCAAATGAATGCACTAATTCAAGATGCAATTTAAGATGCATATTATTCAATATAATACAAAGCAAACACACGTAGCTACAAGAATGAAATCAAAGAGAAATAATTGATCGAAGAATTCATACAGTAACTTGCCATGAAAATATGAAAAGAGAGAGGTACATATATAAGCTGGAGAGGGAAAGATACCACACATTCTATTGAATGTGGGACTAGTCTTCCCAAGTAACCCAAATGACCTCTAAACCTCTAAGCAAGACAATACAACCATGTAGGCAAAACCTAGTGGGAGAAAGACCTACACCAACAATATCTATAATAGGAATCATTTTCCATTTTATAATTCAAAGCTTACATGACATATGTCCTACTCATAAAATAATCAAATGGTTTATTTTTTGAACCAAACCTTCTAATCAATAAGAAGTCAAGATCTTTGAGTCAATCTAGTAGAAACTTAACAATAGCAAATGTATCTTTAAATAATATGACCATTGTATTTGTATTGTCCATCTCGAGCATGGCTTACTTGAAATATTGGATTAACACGGGGAATCAGCATCTTCTCAACCTGAGTGAGGCTCGATAAGACTTTAGGTTGTATACCCATGTCAATGTTATTTAAATAAGAGAAAAGGTTATTATTTTTATGTTCCCCTCAAAAAATTTGTCTTGATACCTGGGTAAAGTTCATTGAAAATAAAGCATACATGTGTGGAAGAAAGACGATCTATCATTTCATGAAATATATTGTGAGGTTGTTTGACATAGCTATTACAGGGTGTGGAGTTAATATTTATTTTTTATGTGGCAATTACTTCATCATCAAGAATTTATTTCATCCTTGTGCAATTCATAATTGAATCATTTTTTGATATTTGCATGTTCATTCTCCTTAGATGTCTCTCTACAATGATTATAGGGAAAAAAGTAAATGCTAGTTTATTATTAATATTATGCAGTCATTTTTTTATTTTATTTTTTGCATATAAAAAAATAGTGTAAATAAGCAACTACAAGTAAGGAATGCTATTACAATTCTATAGTAGACATAAAATCAGAATCCTCATACCATAAATGGCTAGTAGGTTAGATGTACATTATTTATATGCATTCAAAGATGATAATTTAATGAGTAAAATGGGGAAACTTTATGAGTACAAATACAATTTTACAAAATCAGAATATATGTAAGTAAATACATACATAATTATTTAAAGCTATAGTTATTTAAAGTTATTCCCTACCTAGTTTGCAAAATATAGGTATGTAAATACCCAATATGAATAACATACATGAGCACAATTTAAAATAGAAACATTACAAGAATTTATATTTTATTAATTGTAACATATAACATTATATCATCACAGAAGAGTTTAATGCTAATTTGCTACAAAAGGTAAGTACAAATTATATATGTATACATACAAAAATAATATATCATGTAGAGATGCAACTATTTCAAACCAATGAATAGAAAAGAACAAAAAAATATTCATACATATTTCTAGCCAAAGAAGCTTTGATTAAAGATAAATACCACAGCTGCTATAATTGTAAGACTATAATCATCATAGTTGATTCTGACGATGATATGCAAATTATTTTACATATTTGAGCTCCAATTCACACATTGATTAGCATGGTTCGATATGTCTTAGCAAACTGTACTTTGTACAACTAGGATTTGATAAAATTTGATAATTCAATCTAAGAGATCTAGCATGAAATCAAGTACATTGTGCTTACATAGCTAATTCAAAATTGCAATATAAGAAAGCACAACAAACTCCTATACTATCAACATTAGCATTAGCATCATTGTTTGTAACTACTCTAGCTTTTTCTTGAACATCACAAGATGATCCTCCTCCAACCACTCGATCTATGATTACTCCATCATCATAAGGTATTTCTCAAATGAAATTTTGATCAATATTGAAGATAGTACATTTTGGTAGCTAAGAAGCTTTGTGAGTGGTTCCAAGGAGCTTGAAAAACTATAATGGGTGACCTCCTATTTACCCTAGTAAATTGAAAACTCATAAAAGGTGGTAGGTTGGTACATTATTTAGTTGAAAAATCATAAAGGTAGTTAATTACTCCACAAGATGTGAAAACTGGAAAATGACATTTTGATAAAAAACTACAATCATTTATTCTTAATTTCTTGAATAGCTTAGCATAACATAATTTTAGAGCTCATCTTAACCATATTCAGTGTGTGACTTTGTCCAGAGATGAGACAATTGTTTAAGTCTATGAAAGTGTTGGTAGTATGCCATGAGCTATAAGTCACATGAATATTTTTTTTACTTTAGAAGATGATAAGTTTGTGATAGAATCCAATTTATATAAAATACAATTTCATCTTGAATGTCAAAAACCTCTCTCAATTTGGAAGCGATTAGTCATGAACGTGAAGAGTTAGAGTCTCCTTGTAGTTCTATAAATACTTTATTTTTTAAAGGAAATGATTTATAAATATAATTTGAGATTATAGAGATTGATTTTATGATTTTCCTTGAAGTATTATGTGTTACCTATAGTTTGAGCACATAAATTATTCTTCTATTGTTTTTCATCTTCTTTATAACTGTATGTATCCTATATTTCAATTATATTTTCTATGAATAATGAAACGCATGGGCTATGGCACATAAGTGAGTCCCACTTGGTGGGCAAGTGCATCCAAACCCAAAAAAAAAATTGTGGTTTGAACAAACCCCCTTAGTTTGAAGGGGGTCCATTCGAACCCCCATGTGTACTTTTTGAAGGGCTTTCAAATGAGGGGGGTTCAAATGAACCCCCTTTGAACAAACCCCATTCGAACGAAGGGGGTCAAAGGTTTACTTTAGCATTTGATTAATTTTTTATTAATTTGAATGATATTTTTTTCGGGGGGTTAGAAAGAAGGGGGTTCATTCGAACCCCTTCATTCTAACCCCCTTTATTTGAACCCCCTTCGTTCGAACCCCATGTGGCATGAAATCCTCACCCATTGAAGTGGAAATCCACTATTGGCCTAAAATTGCCACTTCGGATCCCATGTATTAGGATGAAAAAATAAAATAAAAACATGTGGCTCTATATATAAATATGTATTTTTATGATTTTTCTAATAATATGATTTTTTTTAAATTTTAATAATATTAAATATTTATTTTGATTTTTTTAGTAAAATATACTTATTTACAAAATAAAGTACCATATGTTTGAGGCACTTAGAAAAATAGGAGACTATGGCCAAAAAAATTTGAAAAATATCAATGCACTTGACTTTAATGTCCTTGTTCTAAAGGTGAAGAAATTAGTCTATTTTGACATACATATAAAAAAATATTGTGAGGAGAAGACATAAGCATGGATATTCCTTGCCTTGATCATTAAAAATATTAATAAATAATTATTTTTTTAATCAAAAAATTATAAAAAAATAATCTTGCACTATGTCTATGTTTCTAAGACCTTGTTGCAAAAAATATTGAGAAAATATTATGTTTTGAGAAAATTATGAGGAAGAGAAATCAAGTACTCAATAAAACATTTTGTACATGAAACATACACACTGTGTATTTAGGTATTAAAAAATATATTTTTTATTTTTTTATTTTTCCAAAAAAATAATAAATGTAATCTAAAATTTAAATGAAACATTTCATTAGTTTACACTGTTTTCATATTTTATACGGTTAAGTCACTATTGTCTATACAAATTGAGAAATGTTCAAATTTTCATTTTTTGTTGTCCCCTTAGTACCAAAAAGTGGGAAACGGTATTATGCTTCAACCCTCATATAATTGAATAAACCTAAATGAAAATTTAATATATAGTGAAATACTCATGTGTTGTCAATGAATTCTATTAGAATATAAATGGTTTGTAGTAATAATTCTATTATTAGCCCTAAAATCCTAGAGTTTGGAGGAACTCATGAGATTGAGTGTTTCAAAGAGGAAAGAGAGAGACAATGCATGGGGATAAATATACCACCTTGTTAATTTTAGGACTGATTTTGGTTAAGTCTAAGGACCGATTAGTTTAAACTGTTTTTACTCAAAGAGCAGTAGTTGTGGCCACCAAAATTTAATGTATGTGTAGCTACACCCAGAATTGATTACCAATTAAAGAAGACCTTACTCATTATTTACCACTAATTTGAAACCTACTAATTTCTAAAATAAGGGAGGGTATTTTGGCTCCAAAATAAACATAAAAATGGGAAGGCAAGATAGGTTAGAAAAGAGACCATTCCAGACTTGAAAGATATTAATGCTTTAAGAAATGAGCTATGTGCCCTACCACAGTTATACCACTATGTGTCAAGTTTCACCAAGGGCTCCGACTCATCTTTACACAGGGATATAATTCTAAGTAAAATATAAATTACTACTTAATTATGGGTCCTTCATTAAATATTAACACTTAAAAATGCATGTAGCATATAGCATATAGATTCCTCAAATATAATTTACAACTTAAGTACACATCACAAGTGTTGCAAGAAAAATGAGAAGGATTCATAAACGAATAAAAATAGCAAAGCACATTACAACTACTATATTAATTTTATTAATATATCGCTTGTTCAATTATTTAACATCACACTTATTAAAAAATTAAAATGATTGACAACATTAGTAAATAAACAAACTAGTTCATTAGAAAGCAGGAAAATACATTCATTATAAAATAGTTTCTTTATAAAAAATTCCAACGATGGTAGGCACTTAAATCCAAAAAGAGTGAGGGAATCCTAGCTTGATTACAATAATGTTTTTGGACCAAAATTTACCAACCTATCCTATGGATTGTAGTTTACAATTTATATATAAGGATGGGGTTCACCTCAAAGTAGCATGAGATTCCCATCCTAGGCCATGATGGACACTCATGGTAGTTACCACTATATAGATTAAAAAAATTAATATCCACCCCATGATCTCTAAAATATACACAAGGTCCCACCTATTTGATACATGGAGGAGTTACAAATGAACCACCCCTAACTATTTGGACTATGCCTCTCTGGCAGCCTATGCAACTACCACTAGGTCAAACACCTAATCTAACTTAGCAAAATTTATTGGTGGCTCTCAAAATATCACTTTTAATTGGGCCATGAATCTCTAATATAATTAGAGTGGGGCCTATAATGAGAGTTCTAATTTTGAAACTTGATTGATGCTCATTGTAGTCTAAGTTGAGAGATCCAACATTGTGTAGGCTCTAACTTTATTGGCTCTTTCCACTTTTTTCCTCATAACCTTGTTGAAATGACCTAGGTGATCCTAGACTCACCTATGTTTATTAGAGTTCCATTTATGTGGAATAACATAGAGATGTTAACCTCTTTAAATTAGGTCAACACATTTCCCCTACTTTCCTCCAGAGGTTATACAATTGTGTGTGATAAGCTCAGCCAAACTTCAATTGAATCTCTCATTCTTATAATATATTTTTGATAAAGACTCAAGTCTAAGATGGGAATGAGATTAAAATTTGAGAACATTCCCTTATGAATGATCATGTTAAGCTTACTTCACTTATTCTCCATGAGAGCAATCCTTTCTAAGTATGTCTGTGTGTTTGGAGATACACCCAACTTTGGGTCAATGTTTCAACCATTTTACCAAGAGTAGAGAAGATATATAAAAGTCCTTCCTTAACTTTCTTGATCAGTTCCACCAAAAAATTTCTCCTTACCTACACTTCAAGTGTTTAGACCTTCCCCTATATGTCCTCCATGATATTTTCTAACATGTCATGTATATTTCAAAGTACAAAGATTGGCTCCTCAGCCACTTTCTCTTTTTCCATGTATGTTTTCACTTTGGTGAGGGAGAAGAGGTCTTACTGAGTCTACTAGACTATAAGGTTTCCCTATTGGAGGAAATTCTAGGTGAGGATCCTTCTCATATTCCATGTGGTCTAGTCAAAGTCCCACGACACTTTGGGATCACCCTGCATAGTCATGTTAGGTACATGTAACACCATGGATACTCCTAGGGTAGAAGGGGGTGTTGGTGGGAGGGTATAGATGGATGTAATAGATGGAGGTAGAAGCAAAGGGGGAATGGATGAGGTGAAGAGATGAATGAAGAAAGTAATGAAGGAGGAGCAATAAAGGGTGCAAAAAGGGGTATCATGAAAGGAGAGGTCTAGGGGAACATTTGTACTTTTCACTAGCTTTGGGTTAGGTTAACCTATGGGTCAATGACACCAAGGAGAGGGGATTTTACCAAAAGGGAGGAAATGGGTTGGTTGAAACCAAGTCCTTGGGTACCTAGGATAATGGAAAATGGAGGCCTAGGAGTGATATAAGGATCAAAAATAAGCGGTGCACGAGGTTGAGGATGAGTTGTATTATACTTTTTTCTTATTCTTTTACCTAGATCCACCTATGTTATTTTAGTGGAAGGAGTTGTAGTGGAAAGAGAAGTGGGGGCTGACTAAGGATCTTGTTGGGTGACTATAAGTGTTATTGACATGGAAAGGGTTGATTTAACTATCTACATAGGTGTACTTACCATTGGGGTTGTAACATAACTTTTTGGATATGGGGCACTTACATGTATTTAAACCTATAGAAGGACTAATGGGGGTATATCAAAGATCCCTGATTATGGAATGGAATAGGTAGATTAGAATTAGGAGGTGATAATATTGTGCATAACCAAATCTAGAGGAACTTGGGTGAATTTTGGAAGTGGTAGAATAGTGAAAAGGGGAGGCATAACCTAAGTGGGTTGTTGTGGAGAAAGGGAACAAATAATTATTCCAATAGGAAATTGAAGAATGGAGGGAGTAGTGGAAGAGACCTGCACAAACAGTGATTGTTGGTCCTACCTCAAGATCATCTTCAAGCTATTTTTAATGTTAAACCTTAGCACCTACATAACTTGAGGTTGAGTTTCTCGAGGTTGAGTCACATGTACTTGAGTTGCATGAACCATGGGAGGTGGTGGAGTAAGAGATAGGGCCAAGGAGATGAAGTTCATAGAGGATAAAGTGAAGGAGGAGAAGGAGTCAAGACCCATTGTATAATTATTTTGATATTTGGGAAGGAGTTTCCTAGACATCTCCTCTGAGATGAAATGACATGGAGGAGGCAAGGTTGTCTTGGGTGGATGATCCAAGATGAGATTTTTTTCCTTTATTCTATTTCTTGGCCTATATCTAGTAAAAAAACTCATGATCATCTATATGGTTGAGATGGATCTCATCATCTTCATCGATTTGGTGGCCATAATTGAGGTTGAGTCAGGCTTGATACTTTGCTAGGTGAGCTCTGACAACATTATAAGGGTCCCAATCTATATGTTTGACCCTACCCAGAGCATAGGAGTCCCATCCTACTACCATATTCCATATAGGGGGTAAAACCCTATACACATGGTGCCTAATGGTGATTAAGATGGGTAAGTAAGCCTTATATTATCAAAGTATACAATGGTCGAAGATGCCCTCCACTAGTTGATTAGTGATCACTTGATCTACTAGCTAATTTAGGACTTGATATAGTAATCAAAGGGGAGCCATGAGGGTATTGTCCAATCAAATAATAGTGTCATCATTGTATTACTATTAGTATCTAATTGGGGTGAGGGAATAACTTATCTCCTTAGAGATTTGAGGCATGGCTTCCTCATTGATGGCCATATAGACCACTTATATAAGGACTCATGGATGTGGTTCTAATAATGGTGGCCATATATTTTGTAAAAACCTACATGGACCATTGTGCCTCCAAGAACCCATGTTGAAAAGGTAGAAGGATTAAACATGAGTGTTGTATAGACTTCATCCACCAAGTAGCTCATCATATAAAATTTATTCCTCCTTGACCATCTAATACTTCCTTGATTAGGTTTAAATTTATCACACCCCAAGATTTGGGACCTAGTTTCCCTTGAGGGTTATGTGGAGCAAGTGCACCCATAAGAGGTTGACATGCACATAGTTTGTTACCCTAAAAAATTAGTCTTGTAGTATTATCCTATTTCAAACCCCTCATTGAAGGTTTGAATGGTGTATGATTCCATGTCTATCTTGTTGAACCTTTGAGCATCTAGGTTCTCTATCTAGTCTTTCACTATGTCATAGTGATTAGTGTTAGTCCATGTGCTCACTATTGCATAATCATAAGTGATTATGAAATCTGAGAGGTTTTATTAATCTTTGAATGCACACTCATAAATATCCATGATTTTATTCCAATATCCCCCATAACACATAAGGTTGCGAACACCATATTGTATGCATTTGGTAGTGAGCAGTAACTTACCAAACAAATCTACATAGGGGAAGACTTCTAGCTTGGTCGTAGTTTTGTGTAGCTTGCACTTCTCATATGATCAAAGGGAATCTTCAAAATTAGACTCATATTCATCATTTATATAATATGAGTTTAGCACCAATTCAATTACCTCGAACATCTCATTATAATGCTTAAATCATGTTAGGCCATCTAGGAATGTGGTGTCCCTGTATTTGAGTTTGGCTATGGGATAAAGGATGAAGATGCCATTTTAGAAAGGGTTAGAATTCTTTTGATAATGATCTTTGAGAAATGGAGGCATGGAGGGCACATGAATGAGAATAAAATGAGAAGGTAGACTCTAGAAAATTGGGTGTAGTAATGGTAAATGAGTTTATCTTGAGGCACTTTTAGGGATCCACAATTATCTTCTACATTGATGGAACTTGAAAAATCACTTAATGCAGATTCAAATTCAAGTCGGTGGCTCAATTTTATCATTTATTTCCTGACCTAGACATATACTTAGATATTTGAAAAACCAACTGCTTGCTAGATTTGACAATTCTGACACAATGTTTTACAATGTCTAATTAGGGCCCAGTTTCCTATTTAATTAATGATAAAAGTGTTTTAGGCACATGTTATTTCATCCCTATGGAATCTTAAATATATTTTATCCTTTGATATATGTCCATCACTAATTATTCTCAACTTCAATGGTTACCACCTAGATGTGGCCCCGTACTTAGCCTTTATACATTTAGGGGTAGGAGTTTCAAGCAAGAGGAGTGAAGTGATGCATTGCATATTTTGATTGGCCTTTTAAATTTGATTGTACCTCATTATAACCACTTTGGGCCTCCTAGGTTTTCTCCTATTAATTTTTAGTAAAGTACCACATGGCATGGTCTAGTTGGTCAAGCTCTTTTAGGCTTTGACATCTCAGTTAGATTTAGGAGACTAACATGTCTGAAATTGAGGTGACACCATTAGTTGATTTATGACACCTCTAATCATCAAGACATGAAATTTCATCTTACTCAATTAGTTTCTCTCAGGGTTTGACATCTTTATGAGGTTTGGGATACTAACAACTCTGACAGGAGGTACTCTAATTGGTTGAGCTCTTCTCAGGGTTTGACATCTTTGTTAGATTAAGGAGAGTGATACTTATAATAGTCAGGGCCATGTGCCACTTTCCCATTTAGTCATTCCCCCTCTGAAAATACATGAAAAATACTAAGTGAAAATGAATCCATGTAATCAAATATGATTCTCACTTCCCTATGAAAGTAACTTTATGAGGCTCCATGTAGGATTATAGGAGATTGAGACTTCGAGAACTTCAATATGAGTCCAAATCTATATATAGGTAATTAGTGAATTAAAAAATATATTCAAAGTATGAAATATCTTTATTCTCCTTAGGATATAATAAGGAATTAACAAAACTTAAAACATAGAAGGTACAAGGGTGCTTGTTAAAGACCAAATTATCACATCAAATAGGAAAAATGCACCGTCCAAATCTACATATAGGTAATTAGTGCATTAAAAATATATATTCAAAGTATGAAATATATTTATTATCCTTAGGATGTAATAATTAATTAACTAAACTTAAAACTTAAAAGGTACATGGGTGCTTTTTAGAGACCAAATTATCACATCAAATAGGAAAAATGCACAATAAACTAGGGTGAACAAAGAAGTTTGAGGATTTTCAAATAAAGGCATCAATCAGGGAGGGACTAAAGGTCTGGGAACTATGATTTTTATCATTTTAATATGGGTCCCTCAATTTTATGATTAAGGGGGTGTGTTGACCACAATAAATGGTGATTTTCATGAGGAAAGTGATGTTAAGCACTTAGAACACAAACTGTGAACCTTCATTCCTACACAAAACATAGACTACAATGAAATCCCTATAAATAAATAGATAAATAAGTAATTAAAATCAGTTTAAAAAATTAAAATACTAATTTTAATATCTACAAAATACCATTAATGTGTGGGAAGTGGTAAATTGTCAATTATTTCAATTCAGATTTCACTTAAACAAGTTTAGATCAAGTTGGGCATTAGAAATTTTGAAAGGGGAATTAATTGGCTAAACATATTATAGGGGAATGGTATGGGCAATTTTATAATTCCAACTAGGTGTTCATGTCCCTAATAGAGATACATATGGTCCTTCTTGGGGCTTTGCTCCACTACAAGCCAAGTAGGAAATCTCATAGTGGAGGTTGCTTGAATAACCCTTTTGAGGAAGACTCAGAATTTAGATTTTGCATTTTTATTCCAGTATTTATTTTGAAATTTTATTATGAAAATATTTTACAATTATGTACATCAAGTTTTTGGGACTAATCCATGGATTATGGGATGCTCAAAATATCTAAATCTCTAAAACATAGGAAGTTGGTTTAGTGATCCCATGATTTATCATGATGCTTTATTAAGAGTAGTTTGATGGCTTCTGACAAGAGATACAACTAATATAAAATACAATTGTTCTATTAATAATCATCGACCTTCAATATCTAAAATGTGAAGGAGAAGTCACAACCTTAGAATTTTTTTCAAACATGAAATCTTACCTTTTAGGTTTCTAAATCTCAAACTGAACCTTCTATGCTTTCATCATTCTTTGGAGTGGTAACCAACCTTTTCTGAGATCATTTATTCTTTATGAATCATATCAACCATGAAGGTAGAAACTAGGGTAAGTTTAGAAGGGGGAAAACACAAAACCAAAAGTAAAGTCACAAATAAAAGAAAACACACAAACACAAATCAAACTAGTATAATATATACATTACCACCTTTGCTAAAGTTAATCTGAAACTACAATTGAAGGGACAACCAATAAGTAATGATTTAGTAACTATAAATTCATAGGTAGTGTAAGGTCATTTCCTTCAAGATCTTTAAGTAATAAATCATTTTTTCTAAGAAAATCAGCTATATGGTAGGGGATGATCTAAAGAAGATTGAATTTGGCATGCTAGCCATTATTTTCATGGGCTTTATTTCATAACATCATCAAATTAGAGATCTTAAAGGACTTGACCTTTTCCCTTTCATCAAACCATCACTTGACAGTGATTTAATGCTTGTTTAAGTTTAGTAAGGCTTCATCTCAAGCTTGTTATAACTAGACTAAGTTTAATAACCTGCAGTTTAGTTTATCATTGTGCTCCATGCATTATTTCATAAACTTATATGTAGGTAATCTGAGTGTAATTGATAGAATTGGCTCTAGTACATAGACTACTAGAAATGGTGAGATTTTAAGTGCATGTTTATACCTGGTGTGGTAAGCGTATAGATAAAATTTTATCAATAAATGTTATTCATAGGGCTTCTTATCTGCTTGTTGATTCTACCAATTTGTTCCCTTATGGGTAGTAATTGGATGATAATATCAAAGTGATCCCATTATAATATACCCATGTAGTGAACTCAATAGATTTTAAATTGGGTCCATTATCACATACCATTGGTATAGGGGTCTTAAACTGGGTGGTGACATTATTTTCCTTGAGTTTGATAACCTCACTAGTGGTGTTTTTCTTTGTTGCCACTACCTCAATCGATCTTGTGAAGTAATCTATGTCCATAAGAACAAATTTATGGCATGAAAATAGTTGGGTTTAATAAGCCCCATGAAATCTAGTCCCCACTAGGTGAATGGTGTTATTTCTATAAATAGATGCAACAACATTATAGGGTTGGAGTTTTTGTCATTTCCATAAAGCTCTGACACTGATGGCATATCTTTATGTGAGCATGGATGTCTTTAAACAATGTAGGATAGTAGTAGCGTGCCTACACTATCTTGTGTGTTTTTTCATTTTTTAATGGATGGCCAGTGCCAAGTATCTCAAGGAAATTTTACATTACTTCTTTGGCTTCAGCTCCTGACTGGCATCTAAGATAGATACCTTCATGATTTTTTTTAAAGAGAACTCCTTTCTTTAGCATATAATATGTTATTTTTAGTCTAAGGGCTATTTTATGTATTTTATTGAGTATAGGTGGTGTGTTCTTATAAAATAGATAATTCACAATTAGGGAATAATAATCATGTTGCAGTACCAGCTCCTAGTCTAACTGGTGCACATTGATCCTTGGATCAATCTTGGTTATCATCTTAGTAAGACCTTATCCTCTAACTATCTTAGTAGGTCTTATTTCCAAATCATACTCATGTATCTTGGTTATTCATCTAGCTTTGTGTTCACCCAATTCATTTTGACCCAACATTTTCTTGATATATAGGTCTAGCATGATTACATGTACCTTATTCCTTATAATTTAGTGCTTGAAATTTTTCATACATTTGATCAGTGCATATACATGTTTGTCCAAATTAGAATATTTTAGTCTTACATATTTGATATTGGTGCTCATAAAAGTAACAAAGTGTTTTTCTCCATCAAATATTTATCTAAGATAGGCAGTGATGGTGTGCTCAAAGGTAAAAGGATAAATATATAAACCCTTCATGTATTTTGGAATAATCAACATGGTTGCTATCATGATGGAATATGTTATATCTTGTTAAGCCTTCTTTGATTTATCATGTCATTCCACTTTTACATCCTATTTTAGCATAGCCTTAAGGAGATTTACAATCTTAGCAAATCTATAAATGAGCTTGTGAACAAAATTAATTTTCTCAAAGGAATATTTTAACTTTCTTGTTTTTAGGTAGAGGTAAAGTAGAAATCACATTAGCTCTTTCAAAGTCAATATAAATACTTTATTTCATGATGATATGATCAAGAATCTTAACTTTAGTGATATTGAACATGCTCTTCTTTGGGTTTAAAGAGATGTCATAACTTTTGAATATGTTGAATACTTTCTAAAAATGGTGAATGTGATTTGATCTATATTTCAAAAACATAATTAAGTCATACATGGAAAGTATGATGCATTTTCCAATTAAACCTTCAAAATCAAATTCCATAGCCCTTTGAAATGTTGCTCTGGTGTTAATCAATCCAACTGAAATTTACTTGTAGGAAAATGTACCCCATTTGATCATGAATGCAGGTTTGACTTGCTCCTCATAATTAACCAAAACCTGATTATATCCTAAAATTCCATCCAAGAATGACATCATCTGGGATACACTCACCATTTGGATTAAATCTTCAAGGGAAGGCAATAGATATTTTTCTTTATCTGAAGCTCGGTTCAGGTTCAAAAGTGTATGCATAAATGGATTTATTTACACAACCATTATGTTGGTTACCCAAGTAAAATGACACAATAGGATATTCTTGCATTTGAAATAAATTTGTGAACCTCTTTATGTATTAAGGATTCCATTATTAGGTTCACAAGTCTCTACCTCTGCCTAAATGGATTTTGATCTGGTTTTAAGGGAATGGTGTGAGTAATCACCTTTGGGTCAAAGACTTTGAGGTCTCCATAGGCACAATCAATCACAATTATATCTCAACAATAAAATTAAAAGTTTTTCAAGTTTTAGGTCCATCCAATTAGAACCTACATTAATAGTTTGAGATCTCTCTAAAGAACTTATATTCATGGTTCGACACTTCTAATTCTCAAACTTGGGATTCTTAATTTGGGGTACATTGTTAAATGTGTCTAATGTATTTTCCAGTGAGATCATCCCTTTTGGGATTTGATTACTTCGAATATTTAGAATCTCATATTTATCAAGTTTGGTTCTAGGATTGTCTTTGTATACTTCATCAATTATCTGGGATTCAAATACCCTAGCACTATTAAGGAATTGGATAGTTTTTTTATCATCTTCAAGACCTATAAATTTATCACATTGTATGGAATATAGGGACAAGGGACTAGTTCTACTGATAAATCATGTAATTCAGTGTCATCAATGGTGTAAAATTAATAGTTGAGGATGCTAACAAGATAACAACTTAGTTCTCTTCCCTAAGGATATGGATGATATTGAACACACTAAACATTTTTATCAAAACCCATTCTCTATGCTTATACTTTCTAAGGTATGACAGTTTGATCTGAATCTAATCTTAACCTAGTTAAATACCATATGATAATCACTCAATAATCTAATTTCTTTCACCTTATGCTTTAATGTAAACTACAAACCTAGGATCAATGCCTCATATTTTGCTATATTATTAGTGTAGGAAAATTATAACATATTTGAATCTAAGTATGATTTTCCTTATGGGTTTATTAGTAGAATGCCTACTCCATTTCCTTATTTAGAATGAGACCCATATATGTATAGGGACCATAAGCCTGATACTTCATGTTTACTTCTAGCTTTGTCTTTAGCAGGTTATGTACTCAGTGTATAAATCCCTAAGTTTGAAGACACTAAGTTCACTTTTTCATTGATTGTGTTGTACTCAGTTATCATATGTTTCATGTGGAGTTCCTAATCCACTCTAATCTAATTGGGTACACATATCCATGATAACCACATATGATAGGAATCAGTGTCCATGTACCTGTTTAAGGTTTTAGACCAATCCCTACTTAGAAGTATTCTTTAAACTTAATGGATCTCTACCACATGGATGTCTATGAACTATTGAACCCTAGGCTTAGACTCTAGATGCATGTAGACATTCATAAGCTCACCTATTACCTTGAACTATTATTTATCAAGTTGAACCACCACCTTATCCAATTTAATGGGGATTAACCCTAACTTATCTATATGCCTACATGTATTATGTTTGTCAATGCTCATAAATCCATTAGGCAATTATGTAATTTCATTTCAAATAACCTAACTTTTAGAATAAAGGGAGGTACATCGGTCTTGTTTTTAAGGATAATCATGTTAGTGTGAATTATATTTTGATTCATTTGGGTCAGCATAGCTAGTTTCTTGGTCAATGACTTCAATATAAGATCTCATTGCTTAGTGATTTGAGAAAGTTCATAAAGGTTGATGTTTACTTTAATATTATTCATGTCTTCCACTATGTTTTATCCTACATTATTTTTTACTAGTTTGGCCTCCATCAAGGCCCTTGGTTCTTGTGGGTTTGGAGGTTGTGGGTCATTCTTAGCATTATGATATAGTGGGGTTGCACCATTATTTGGAGGGGTTAAAGTAGTGAGGGGATACTATTATTACCTATTTATAAGGGTATAATAACTCCTCTAAAACTATTTTAATGCATAAACCTCACTCATAACTTCCTTCAATTCATTTTCTTCATGGCTACAAAACTCCATGGTTTTCAATACCATGGTAGTACTGTGGGGCCTACTTGCATTAGATAATTTTAGATGATTTGGGACCACCTCATACTCCTCCATTTCCAATCAAAAAATGTCAAAGGCATTACATAATTCTATATAATCAATTTCCCCATGTGTGGCCATGTTATGCGCTGGGTGCCAATTAGGCAAAGTTATTTCATAGATGTTGAATTCAAGCAACCTATTAGGGGAGGGCTCTAGTTGAATATGGGGATGAGGGTAATTTTTGTTTTGTTTTTGGAAAGTGAAGTTTTTGTTTGAAATTTTATCATTTGAATTTATAATTTACCTTTGTAAACTAAGGAAGTCATTACTAATTTTTTGCACCATTCGTTGGATAGCATCCAACTCATTTTTTATAGACTCTTAGGATATGGTTTGGGTATTTTTAATTCTCACCAACGTCACTTGGGATTGAAACTAAAAAAACATTTCATTTTGAATTAAGTTGAGAAAACCTAAGTGTTGGTTTAGTTTGGCATGACTCAAAGGGAGTTGATTTATCATGGGTGATGGTTGGAAAATTAAGGTTTTTTGGTTTGCATTAGGTAGAAGGCTCAACATGAGCATATAAGTCAAAACATTAGGAATGAGAGCCATAATTTGACCTTGAGGGTTCAATATCTTGTTGACCTTTATGTCTTTATCATAAGCCAAGGCTAGGTTTATTACCTAGGGATATCACCTTATGAACATAGTGGTCCATAGATCTAGGGCATTCTTGTACATCTCAAACATTAGTCAAGCATTAGGTTGATATACCACGGTGACTTAGCTATACATTTTCTAAAACCTAGCATTGAAATTTTTGATGGGTTCATTGGGTTATCATTTAGTGTGGGAAAAATACTAGTAGAGGTTGTTAGGGTCGATGACTTTCCCAAATTGGGCCAAGAAAGTACTACTAAATTGGTCTTAGTTAATGATTGATTTTTCATGGAGGTTAAGGAACTAGTCATAGGTTGAATCCATCAAAGTGAATGGAAAAATACTACATGCCACATATTCATGTTTTACATTCAAAATCCTTAGGGAAGTATTATATGAGGTCATATGTTCCTCAGTTATTCATCCCACACCAGGATTAAAATGGGAAAGGTACCTTTCTGGGTTTATAGGTAAGTCATGGACAAATCTAGGAATGTTTATAGTTAACCCAGCTAACTAAAGCATGAGGAGAGCCATTATGGGTGGTCTATTTGGAAGAGACTAAGAAGATGATATGGTGGAATCAATGATGGTTCTAGGTCTAATTACATAAGCCTAGGCTCTTAGATGTACTTGCAAAAGTGAAATAAGTAATCAACCTCACCTAGACTTAGACCTAGTAATCCATGTAGTAGGGTCCAAATTTATTTAGGGGTAAACTAATGGGTTAAAACCTAATTTTCAAGGATTGCCTTCTATTTTATCTATTTTTTCGAGTGTTTGAATCTCATAACAATGGAAAAATTTTAGAAGGAAAGTGATAAGACTGAGTAAAATATTTGAGGGGGCCTCCTAATGCTAATTATTTTATGTGATTGAAGCACAAAATAATGGATAAAGAATAAAGGAAGTGTATAAATATGTAATCAATAAAATATCTATTCAATTCCTAGGTCCTTATTGATAATTAATCACAATCCCTCCTTCTAGTACTAGATTTTATCAGCCCTAAAAACCTTAAGTCGAGAAAAACTCATGAGATTGAGTGTTTTGAAGAGGAAAGTGGGAGATAATGCATGGGATAGATATATCCCCAAATTAATTTTAATGCTAGTGTTGGTTCAATCTAAGGACTAAGTAGTTTAACCTTATTTTAATCAAAAAAAAATAGTTTTTCCACTAAGGTTCAATGTATGTGTGGTTATACCCAAAATTGATTACCAGTTGAAGAAGACCTCACTCATTATTTACCACTAAGCTTAACCCTGCTAATTAATAAAATAGGGGATGGTATTTTGGATCCAAAATAAACATACATAGGGGAAGGAAAGGTATGTTTATGATGAGTTCTTATGCCAGCATAGTGAGTGTTAGTATTGTAAGAGATAGTGTAATCATGGTGAATGAGGTTGATGTTGAGTATTTGTTTTGAAGTTGGTGTCTAGATGATCAAGGATAGTTGGAAATGTGATGCATTAAACTTAATTGGAAGAGAGTTTTGAGAGATCAGTAATAACTTCAATAAGATCATGAGAAAGTGTTACAGTGTGATATAATAAGTTTCTTATGAAGATATATTAACAAGTAGGTCTGTAAGAGTGTTGTTGAAATCTAGGTCAATTTAGTTGGTAGTGATATGAGAGTACTATTTGAAGAGTGTTATTATGTCATATTGATTGATATCATTTAGACTAGTATGAGTAAGTATAGGTTAGTTTGTCAAATTTCAAGTGCTTAAGAAGCCTAATCATGGCACTAGTCATGGCTTGAAGAGACCTTGTCAAAAGGTATGAGTCATGTGCATGGTGAGCATGAAGATGTATGTGCAGAGGTACATGTATAGGTATGACATTATCTCAAGAGAATTTAATTCATATGAGAAATGTTTATAACCATCAAGGAGAGTCTTAAGGTGAGCCTACAGGGGTAGGACCTTTAGACCAAGTCTGAATCTAGACCCTGCCTAGCCTAATGAGGTATCATGATATGTTGTTAAGGTATGTGAAGGATGTATGAAAGTGATTAATAATGAGAGAGGTTTTTTTAGTATGTGAGAGTGTTGTGGAGTTCATGAAAAGAGGCATGAAGGTCATTTTTAATACCTGATGTGGTTTGTAAGTCAAGATTTAAGAGATCAAAGAGAGAGATTGTGGCCTAATGAAGGTTCATGATCATATTTAAAGGTGTTTGAGCTCATGTAATCATTTTTATAGGTTATTTATGTTTTTTCAAGTTTTTTCATGTAGTTTGATGTCAAAATTTGAAGTACAAGGCATGAAAAGTTGTTTTGAGGTCTCTTAAGTGCTCAAAATGAAAGGTTCTCAACCCAAGGATTTTATTGTGCTCATTAGATAGTCAAAAAATTTCATTGGAACCTAATATATTCATGGTATATGTTTAAGTAGCTTATCTCAAAATTTCAAGCATTTGTTTTTGGATTGAGGGGTTATGATTTATGAATGATTGTTAAGAATGAAAATAGGTATAAACCCTCCTCAAACCCTAATAAGGACCCAATGTTGAATATGTTGATAAAAAGTACCTATAACGGATTGATATTCTTAGGTAAGACATTGAATATTTAATTAAACTCTCCCAGGTACCTCTAGGTGTGATTGAGTTTTTAGATGTGTGAGTAGACCCTATAGGAAAGTGTTAATTTATCAAATATTTATTATGGAAATCAAATTTGACCAAGTCAAAGTATGAAAACTGATGGAGGATGAATATTGAGACTCATGTTTCATGTCCATTAAGGTTTATGGATAGGTTTTATCCATCAAGTGTTCCAAACTGGTCATCCAAGTTAGCTAGTCACTAATAGGCCTAATGATAGAAATAGTGAAAAACCCAAGCAATAGTGAGAAGATGATTAGGAATGTGTTAACATGATATAGTGATGAAACAAAGTGTATGGAGATGTTTTTTGGGACTGGTATGTCCTATTCATGTTTGGTATAAATCTTTTAAGTTAGGTATAGTGGTGAAAATGAAGAAGTTAAAATGGCTTGTCTGACTCAGTGAGATCTCTGTGGAGTGAAGTGACAAATTGGTTTGTAAGACCAATAATTGCCACTAGGACATATGATATTTATATTTGAAGATGGTATTTATATGTCATAAGTTCATATACATTCATAATAAGTCATTTAAAATGTCTACACAAATTGTTAAGGTCTGAGTCACCATGACTATTCTTTGAAGAAAATTGGCAGTTCTGAATAAGCAAGTTACAGTGATGAGTTTGAGGCTTTAGGACTTGAATTGAAGTATATAATGCATAAGGTCTTTTTTTTTTTGTGAATTGAAATTATTTTTAATTATTTTATAAATCTTGGAAGATAGTGTAATAAGTTGAAAGGTTGAATTCAAAATGGATTGTCTGGTTCATGCGAGACTGTGAGAGATAAGGTTAGAAGATTGGTCTGTAAGACCAATGTTTGACATAAGACCTTGTGTTTTTTTATGTGATTTTTTATGATTAAAAAGGATCATGTTCATTTGTTTTTATTCATTATAAATCCATGTGTATGTGTTTAAATTCAAATTCATTATGATTGTGCTTTTGATAGTTATGGTTATTCTGAGTGAGCATATTGAAGAGATGAGTTTAAGCCTTTTTACCCTAATTAGAAGTGTTTCAAGCTTATGGTGATGACCATAAGGTCATATATACTCTCTATGTTCACTTATTTAATCATTTTTTAATGTATTAAGTGAGTTTAAGCTTCATTATTGAAAGTAAAAAAATTGATGTACACAGGCTTAATATGATTGAGTATTAATGGTGTGATTCAAGTGGTGGTTGGAGCTAAAAAGTGTCATGGACATAATATGATATTATTAGGGGTCTATTTAAGTGTTATATTAAGTTTTCCTACCATGGGTAGAGTTTAAAAGTTCTCCAAGGAGATCAAAGGGTAACATGTATGAATGAAGGCCTAATTGAATTAGGTCTCCATGAGACCTAAAAGTGAAATGAGGTCTAATAGAGTTGTGATAGACCAAAAGGGACTCATTATTCATTTTAATCATGTTTATGAGATTTAATAATACCTATTTCATGTTTTATATAATATTTTAAGGGTGAGTAGCTGACTAAGTGGCATATGAACAAGGAATGGTATATATGCAGGGCAGTTTTAGCCCTATTTGTGTAGGTAGAGAGAATGCGAATGAGATTGCACATTATTGAGTAGAAGGAGGTATTTTAGACCATAAAATTATTTTATATTATTTTTAAGGAATATTTGACATTATTTTTTCATATGAATATCAGGTCATATAACCTATTCATCTTGAAGAGACCTAGTTGAGTGAAGAAGCCTAGAAGGTAGTTTGAGAGGGATAGAAGAGTAAGAAGAGCTAAAGAAGGTGATCATCATATATTGTGTGAGAAACAAGGTTTTATAAATGTTATCAAAAAAATTAGGTGGATGATTTTGTGCTAAGTGATCTAGGGGGTTGGTGTCTCCTTGTAGTTTGGTGCTTGTTAAAGCTTAGTTGAGTGGACGCTTGATTAGTTGGGATTGGTGCTCTATGTGGAGTTAGTGATTCATTAAAGATTGGTTTTTATATTATATAACTATAGTCTATTTGTATATATTAGTGGTTTTTCTTCCCCTTGAGGGTTTCCCACATATATGATGTGTTATCTTGTTTCATGCTTGTATGGTTGCTTATGCTTTCTAGATCTATGTACTTATATAAATGGCTCATGAATGTTAAGTTGAATTGAATGAATTTTTTTAATGCATTAGTTTACCCCCCTTTCAGTGATAGTGCTTTCAACACCTATCTCAAACTACATAGGCCTTTTTATTACTAAGTCGGTCATTATGAAGCTTAACAGTACTATATCATCCCCTTCCATCCTTTTCAATACTAAGTCAACCATTATAAGGCCTAACAGTAGTATGTCATCCCTTTTCATCCCCTAACTAACTATGTCGGCCACTAACTACTACATCAGCCCCTTACTTTTCCCCTTAATCAACTATGTTGACCACTTACAACTAAGTCAGCCCCTTAGGTTTCCCCTTTAAGTTAGCCCCTTTATTTTTCCCTTAATCAACTAACTCAGTCATTTACTACTGAGTCACCCCTTTAGTTTTCCCCTTTACCAATTAAGTCATCCATTTACTACTACATTGGCCCCTTAGTTTTTCCCTTAACCAACTAAGTTTTCCCCTTACTACTAAGTTGGCCCCTTAGTTTTTCCCTTGACCAACTAAGTTAGCCACGTACTAATAAGTTAGATCACTGGTTTTTCTTATCTCCTACAAACTAAGCTGACCTGGTCAACCTTGTTATTTCATTGTGATGACTTTTTGACTAATTTCCATAAATTCCTTGGGTATTTATTGCTCTGACTTCTTCCTACCCAATACCCCATTTGACCCCTAGTATCCCTAAAAATTTCCTAGGGTTCACTCTGTTATTTAGATTTTCCCTAATTATCAAATTTATATAACTCACTCAATTTCAAATAAATATACTCAAATTTTTAAAATGTTTAGTTGCTTACATGTGTTTCATTCATTATGGATACTATGCATCCTCCCCATATTAGTTGTCATCTTCACACCACCCTAGATCTCTAGGCTCTCACTAGGTCTCTCAAATCTCTATTTTTCTGAAAATAGTAAATAATACCAAATGACTTCTTTTTTCACCCTATTTATATTTACAATTTAAAATTATTTACCCTTCAAATGTTTACCATCAAATTTCTTACTTTGATCATATCTTTATTTCTAATAACTCTTTTTCCAAACCATAAAAAAATTTGGAATCCTGACATCATAGAAAATCTTTATAAATATTATATGCCTATGTTGCAAAAACTTTGATTTTTTTCTCTTTTTCACTAATCTATATAGGTTTACCTAATCTTCTCCATATTGGGCACCTTCACATCTCTCACATCTCCTTATTTATCTATATCACTAAGGTAAGTAAAGGTATGTGTTTTTAAATTATGTCCTTTTATTTATCTTATTTTCTCCTTACTACACTTTATTCAGCTTCAATGTTATGTGTCATTGTGTTCTTTTCTTAGCACCATACCATGTTGCACCTACGTGACATGTGATGAGATTTGAGTGGGGCACATGTATACACATAATACTTTAAAACTTTAGCAATTATTGATATTTTATATCTTGTAGGAACCCATCAAGTCTCAATCTCTCTAATTAGACACCCTAAGGAGTGCACCGAGAAAGGGGTGGGCAGACCATTGGTTTTTTTTAAGATGTTTTCCCTTATTTCCAATTTTTATCAATCCAACTAGATCCTAAAAACATTCCCTTATGCTTGGCTTCCTCTTTTCACCCTCCTCTATTCATTCTCCACCTTCATTATCCCTTTCCCTAACCTAAACCTCATTTTAGTAGTTTACATGACTATATCAGCCACATTGACCATGTATTGTTATTGATAGAGCTTACTAAGAACTAAGTCAGCCATGGCCAATATATTTCATTATCTAGTATGTTTTTTGTCAATTTCAATTCTAGGTCGATTGGGTCGACCTTGTCGATCAAAAATTTTGGAGGGTTTAGGATTAGATCTACCTATATAAACACAATCATTTCACCATTTATAAGAGAAGAGAAGAAGAAGTAAGATATATTGTGCATCTTCTTATCCACCATTATACTTGAGGATCAATATTAGGGTTTCATACTTTCTTTGGAGATATAAATCTTATCTTATGGATAAGTCTTTTGGATGCATTGATAGGTTGTATAGCCTGGAGCTAATTTATTCTTGTCATCCTTACATACCACAACAACCTCTTGTGAAACACCTTGGCAAAAGGAGAGATTGAGGATCAATGGGTTTATATTCAAAGGTAAGTATTCTTAACTTTGTTCCTTAGACTTTGTAAGAGTATATAGATATGCATTGGTACTTCTCTACCATGCATTAGGATTCTATATACATTGACATGAGTATATGTATACTATGCATGTTTAATTTTTATGTTTATTACCCCCACTTTATTCCACAAGATTTTGTGAGAACTAGATTATATTTTTAATTTACTTGTTATTAGTTTAGTGAATATGAAAACATAGGACCTAGTTAGGGTTATTGCATAATTTTAACTTGACTTGAAGCTTTAGAACCCTCCCTAGTGATATTATTATGGTAAGATATCCTTTAATTAGGTCTAATAGATCTATATTGGTCATGATCCTAATTATCTAATATATCCCTAATTGAAAATGTAAGTAGGATTTATATTCTCCAAACTAGGATTGATTTGTAGAATATTTTTCATTTCCCATTGCATATAGGATGTGGTTGTAATATGAATGGCTTAGTTTAAATTTGGGGTATAGTTATCTTCCCATTTCAAGCATGATTAGAGGTTTTTAAAGTACCTTTATGAGGGTCCTCATTTTTGGATGTTTGGGGGAGTTCAAGCCCTGTAGGTGGGTTTTGTAGGGCTTTACCCTTTAACATACCAAGGCATCTATTCCATGTGGTTGGAATAACCTTTTTATCTGCTACCTTTTGTGGGTGATTTTTAATGCATATAGATGACTATTCCTCTAGATGATCCCATGCAATGAGATTGGGTAGGTTTGAGTGGATGATAGAAATGGGTTTAACTAGCTCAAATGGTTCAAAAATATCTCCTATAAGGAAGTCCAAGATTCTTATTACTTCAAAAGATTATTTAGGAGTACAATCAACTTCTTTAGGTAAAAGTTGATCATGAATAGAATTTATTACATGGGCGTCCTGATTTGGGGTGCTTCATGTGTTTGTTTGTAAATAATTGTATGAAGATGAATGATTATGGAATGGTTGTCTAAATATATTGAGGGACTAGTTCTGAGGATAATTTAAATTATCTAATTGTAATTCCCCTTAGTTGATAAGGTTCTAGACCAGGCTCCTAAAATAGTGACATCTTTTGATCTCATGAATAAGTACATGATGGTAGGTATAAAAATCACTCTCTTTATACAAATTAACTTTAGGATGAGATTCATAAATGGTCTAGATCATAGGGAGTTCAATAACTTGTGTTTTTAATAGTTTGTCCAAAATGGCAGTGCAATATTCTCCTAAGGGCATTTATTTCTTGGGTGAAAATCATGTTAAGGTTCTTTACATTTGTGTCTGGGATGTATAAGAACTTGGTTGGCTTATTGTTGATGGAGGAGTTGATTTTAGGATAATAATATTTGTTGTGCCTTTTGGTCTAGGATTGTTTGTCCCTTTATAATATGAGGTTTAAAATTCTTATTTTGTAACATAACCTTTCCTTTTTCTAAGGCTTGGATTTTTAGCTTATAGGTCATGGTAAAGGCTTCATCAATGGTTTTAAATCATTGAACTTGGAGTGTGTATGAGATATGCTTTTCACATGACCTTTTAAATAAATCAATTAATTAGGGTTAAGGGAGGGAAAATGTCAAGTTATTTATGAGGCCTTACCACCTAACCATGAAATTTGCAATGGAGTCATCTTTAAATTTTTTGATGGCATAGAGGTCAATGATGGTTATTTTACTTGTGATATTAATTGAAAAATGATCTAATAAAATTTGAGCTAATTATCTAAATAAAAATAAGGAATGTTGGGAGATAGAGTTGTACCAATCTAAAGCTAGTCCAATTAGCAACATGGGGAAAGTCCTCAAAATCAGGGCATCATCATGTGTTACAAGATAACATGAATGTTTAAATAACCTAATGTGTTATTTTGAGTCATCTTTGTGTTGAAAGTTTGTAAACTTGGTAAGTTCTCACTGTATTGGATATGACCTAATTGGAATGGTTGGGTTAATAGGTTTATTACAAATTTGTTCATATGTGAGCATATTCTTTTGCCTAGAGGTAGAAACTTCTAAGTTCACCATCCTATCCATAAGGATGCACATGAGGTCAAGTTGGGCATTATATTGAGGCACACCCCCTAAAGCATTTTGTTGTAAATGTTGATAAGGGATAAACAAAATAGGGAATAGATGTGAAATGGGATAACCTATAGAAATGGTAATGATTACTTGAGATGCAATTGCATACTACGAGAATAAGAGAGGTAGAATTTGTTGTTGAGATGGATTAAGAAAGGTGGTTGTGAAGGGTTATGATGGAATAAGATATTGAGTTGTTAACGGAATCTATTTTTAGAGAGGTTGACTCAGGGGGGCTTGTTTTTAGAGAGGTTTAATTGGGGGGATTTGTTTTGTGGATTGTAATAGTTGAGTGGTGTATTGGGGATTTAAGGTTACGTGTGTTTTGATCGATGGGCGAGTTATAAGGTTCAAGACTTCTAAACTCTAAAGTGTGGGAGAGGGAAGTTAATTGGATGCAAGTTGTGGTATATCAACATTTTGGGTTTGGGTAATGCTTGAAAATGGGTTATTAGATATTAAGGGCGGTTGAGTATCTATAGATTGTGTCACATTAGCATTAGAAACTGTTGGTGGTGGTGGGTTAAAGGAAGAGAAAACCATGGCTACTGTGTAATCCTCTGATGTTTTTGGTGGTATGCCATAGAAAAATTGGGAGGATTGGGCTTGAGGGTAAATAGGAATTTGTATGGATTATGTAGTAAGGTAATTACTTAGCACAATTGGATTATTATCCAACATGTTGGCCAAGTTAGGATCTCTCTATGGGTAAAATTGAGGAAATTCACCCTCGATGGTTTCAAGAAAGGTAGGGAGCTTGGGGAATTTTCCATTGAGGAAGATGAAGGTGATGAATCTATTTGTCTTTATGACTTTTGTCCTCTTACAACCATGTAGTACTAAAATAACAAAATAAAGAATAAATGTAAAAGGACACAAAACTTATTTTACTTATCTCATTTTAGTGAGGATAAAGCACACAATCTACTTAAATGTACTTAATTATTTTTATTTCTCTTAAGAAATATTTTAGAATGTGATGGAGCGTTGACTTAATAAAGGTCCTAAAAAGAGCCAAGCTAAGTCTAGTTTTAAGTTTATTTAAATTTATTATCTTCGATATACATAAAGGTACAATGAGGCTTGAATCTATGTTGGTGGCAGTGCATAGCTTAGTATTGGGTCCTAACCCCTCTCTTCATGGTTTCATAGAAATAAGTGTGTTAGGCACTTAGCATGATTTTTATATATTAAATATATTTTTTATATGTCATAGGATAATATTCATGCATTTAAATTCATTTAAAATGTATTTTAGGTGTTAGAGGTCTAAGTCACCATGACTATGTTTTGAGGTAATTTGGCAGTTCTAAATGAGTGAGTTCCAAAGGTGTTCTTGAAGCCTTATCTCCTGAGTGGAAGGGTATAATTCATATGGTGATATTTTTTATGTAATTCGTTTCTTTATACTACCAACCAATTATTTATACTTGGCTAGAACACCTAGTTGACTTTTTTTTTGTACTGAAATCTAAGTGGGTCTACCTGGGTAGGATTTGTTTGATTAGTTATTTTAAGATTGTTTTGGTTTGTTAGTGTGTGAAAAAGAAGTGCGAATAAAATGGTAAATTAATCCTCCTAATTACACAATTACACTACTTAAATAAGTAAACTAATAAATACAATTTATTTCAAAAAGAAAGCAATCTATTTTTTTATTTTATTACTTTAACGAAAATAAAGAATTTTTTTTTCTAAAATGTAATGAAAAAAAATAACTAGAATGAGAAAACAAGAACAATAAGGCCCAAAATTGAGGTCCCATCAGGTGTGCTATAATTCTTAAGTAGTTTTTCATTCAGTCCTTTATAAAATTGACTACTAAATACCCAAATAGAAATGTAGGGTTTAAAGGCATACCTATGATTTAGAAGGTTGTGCACTGTTGATCCAGCAAATATTGGAGATCCTTTTTGGCTAAGACTACTTGCACACATGAGAAAACTTGGAAAAAAAAATTATAGGATAGGATAGTGGGTTATATGGTGCTAGACCAATCCCAAGAAGTAATGAAATTCTTAACAAGGATGTCAGCCCACTTATTTAGGTAATTAAGCAGATAAAAATGATAAAAGAAATTACAAGATGCATATAATGGATATAGATAAGATATTGAATTATTTTAAATTAATTTGCATCCGTTTCATTAAGATAAGCAAAGTGATCATGCCAATAGGATTCAATAGAATCTTCATCTTCTTGTATAACTTCTAACTAGTCAGAGATAGATTTTATAGTAGGGGAAAACACAATGGCATAAAACCCTAACTTAAAGGCAATATTGATCTGACTAGTAAAGAAAGGTTTAGGGATAATAGGTAAATCATGAAAGGTAATAACTTCACATGAGGCTCCAAGAAGTGTCATCTATAGGTAAAATCAATGGTTTAACGAACATGAAATCAAAATTAATTTAAATATGCTAACAAATTGGTTCTTAGATTTAATATAGAGAAGATTAGATAGGGATTAATGTTGATCATGCATGATCAATGTTTATTCTATGAATTCAAATCAATTTTGACAAAAAAGACAATACGTTAAAAATAAGATGCTAAAGGTTGGTTTAGTGAGGCCTAGGATATTCTAGGGGTGATAAGGATGCTTAATAGAAACATAAAATAGATCAGATAAATATGAAATTATTTTAAATAATGAAATATGCTTACCTTAATAGTGTTCTAAGTTTATGATAATTACGAAGTTGATAAGCTAATCTCTGGCCTTCTTGATGGGTGTTGAGGGGCTAATCTGTCAATGTTTCCTTCCAATAGAGGCAAGTAATCATTAGCTAGTCATCTCAGAGGAATTATTTTAGCCTTTGGGATCAAATTTGTGGTCCTTTACTAAAGGCAAATCTAAGAATAAATCAATGTCTATTCTATTGAATTGACATCGATCACAAGGATCATTATCGCTTTTATCCATTTTTACTAGAAGTTTGTTCTAATTGTTTCAACTATGAGTTCAACTAAGTTCTATTTTATTTATATGGGTTTGTGTTATGAGAGAGGTTGTTAGGGAGTTTAAACCATTTACTTTTATTATATCTTGGTAGATTTATCTAGATTTAGTGGTTAGTAATTAGTTAAAATTAATTATTTAGGGTAATGGTAATAAGTGAAAACTAATTACTTTAAGGTGAAATGGTAATTAGTGGAAAATAGTTACTTTAGGGTTAAATGGTAATTAATATTTTTTTAGGGTAAAATGTTAATTATTGGAAACTAATTACTTTAGGTTAAAATGGCAATTAGTGAAAACTAATTACTTTAATGTGAAACAAGGATGGGATAAGAAAATAGGAAGGGGCCTAATACATACATTAACACAAATATATATATTGTGTTAAATCCTAGTGCCTACACCCTAATCCACCAATTGGGCATTCCTCTTTCCCTCCTATCATCTCCCTTTGTATTGGAGGACCTATGGTATGGAGAGAAAATGAAGAACATCCAAGTGAACAAACTAACTCTTAAAGTTAACATGATGAAGAGCTTCAATTTTCATTTTTAGTTAAAAATGAGTCTCAAAAAGGCTATGATCATGATGTTCATGTGTTGGGTGTAGCAGAGGTACAATTTAACATTCTTTAAGATGTATTAAGTGGCCAAGAAGAGAAGAAGCATATAGATGAAAAAATCCAATACTTCCTAGTCAAAAGCATATTTAGGCGTATAAATAATAGTTGTGGTAGATAAAAGAGACTCCATTTAGCATGGAGGAGGAATAATATCATATTTCAAAAGTTATTGAAATTTAAAAAGTGGTTTCACAAGCATGTGATGAAGACCCTATCATCTCAAACCATGACATTACTCAATGTGGCTTTGAGGAGTTTCAAGAACACGTGATAGTTAATCAAGTTGTAGCAAGACATAAAAGAGACTCTAATGACATGTGGCAATCATACTTTGACATTTGAAAATAATTTAAAAATTTTGATAGGCTTGTGACTCATGACAAGAAAAATGAGGGTGTAATAGAGGTGTCTTCCCTCCCAAATGGATAAGAAGATGATCATAACAAGTCAGGATAGAAACACTATGATTATATTGCATAATTTGAGGTCCTTAGTAGATCTACACCTCCTAAAAGGCATAATGAAAACACAAATCAAAATACACCAGCTAACTTGCCTTAGTTTTTCATGATTGATCAAGATCAGCGTTTGAGTTGTTAAGGTGTGGAGCTAAAAACTTCACCAGATGAGTGGATGCTGAAGTTGCTAGATTTACATAGTTGTCGACGACGGCAAGGAGTTGACCAGTAGCTGTCGACGTCGGTTATGATCAGCTGACGTTGGTCATGTGTAGACAGGCAGGAATTGACATCGGTTACCTATGCGTCCAGAAAGTCTATTTTTGTGGATGGAACAGATTGTTTGCATGATAAGATTAGTTGTTAGTTGTAAGTCCGCATTTCTATTTTTGGTAGGAATATTTTAAGCCTTTAATTAGGAAGTGTATCTAATGGTTGTAATTGCATTGCTTATGATCCCTAATTCTTATATAATAGGGATAGATCTTCATAGCTTGTAAGTGTAAGAAAGAACAGTACAAGACATATTGTATATGTGTGTATCAATCCAGGTTGTTGGAATTTATTGTAAACTCTTGAGGGAAAGAGATCTATACATCTGAGAGGTGTGAGAAGAAAGTGTGATCTTCTTCATTGTATTTCCTTCTGGAAGAGTTTAATACAAGTTTTCAGGGTGGTTTCTTGTATCTCTTATTCTTTGCTATTTTTGATTCTAGTTACTTATTATTCTGGTTTAATTCCATGTTTAATTGCTTACATAAAAGTAATCAAGTTTGTTGGTTGATCCCCAACAAGTGGTATCAGAGCTCAGGTTAACTAATAGGTGTTTCAGATCTGGTTAGTGTTTGTTGATTATAGGTCACTCACACGGGTTTCTATTTGAGTGGGAGAAGCAATGGCAGAAGAAAGTAAACTGAGAATGGAGAAGTTTAATGGCAAGAATTACCAATTATGGAGAATGCAGATAGAAGATTATTTGTATCAAAAAGATCTGTACTTACCATTGGGTGGGGTTGATAGAAATCCCACAGATATGGAAGATGAAGAATGGGAAATTCTTGATAGAAAGGCTCTTAGATCTATAAGATTGAGTCTGGGATCTTCTGTGATTTCTAACTTGTCACAGGCAAAGACAATGGTAGAGTTGATGGACACTTTAGCAAATTTATATGAAAAGCCCTCAGCTTCAAATAAGGTATATCTTATGAAGTAGTTATTTAATTTGCAAATGCAGGAAGGTGGATCTATATCTAATCATCTTAATGATTTCCATGGAATTGTAAATCAATTAAATTCAGTCAAAATAGTTTTTGATGATGAAATTAAGGCTCTTTTAATATTATGCTCTTTACCTGAAAGTTGGCATAGTTTAGTAATGGCAGTTAGTAATACTGCATCTGCTACAAATATCTAGAAAGTAGATGATATTGTTAGTGTAATCCTGAATGAAGAGACTCACAGGAAAAGCACAGGGGAATCATCAGGTAATGCTTTAAGTATTGAAAGTAGGGGAAGGCAAAGAGAGAAGGGCAAGCAAGGAAGATCAAGGTCTAAGTCAAAGATGAGCAATAGATCCAAATCCAAAAATGGAAAAAGAAAGATAACCTGCTAGAATTGTGAAAAGAGAGGACATGCAAAGAAAGATTGTTGGTTGAAGGTTAATGAAGAGAATCAGCATGAATGTAATGAAGAAACAAAAGTTGCAGGTATTGTTGCACAAGATGCTCTTTCACTTCCTTTGCATAATAAAATAGAATCTTGGGTTTTAGATTCTGGGGCCTCTTTCCATGCTACCCCAAATAGAGAATTTTTCAATGATTATGTCCAGGGAGATTTTGGAAAAGTTTATTTAGGGGATGATGAGCCTTGTAAAATTGTTGGCAAAGGAAAAGTGCAGCTGAAATTGTAGAATGGCAATACATGGGTGTTAAAAGATGTCATGCATGTCCCAGCCCTGAAGCGGAATCTGATTTCTGTAGGAAAGTTGGGTGATGAGGGTTGCATAGTAACTCTCACAGCTGAATCTTGGAAGGTTACCAAGGGTGCACTTGTATTAGTCAGAGGTAAGAGAGTACATACTCTCTATTTATGTAATTTTATTACTGATTATTCTCCTTCTGTATTATCTACTTCAGATGTGGATGCAAAGTTGTGGCACTATAGGCTCAGCCACATGAGTGAGAAGGGAATGACAATTCTTAAGTCAAAAGGTAAGCTTTCAAATTTGAAAAGCATAGATCTAGATTTCTGTGAGCATTGCATTTTTGGAAAATAGAAGAGAGTAAGGTTTGTTAAAATTGGGTCAACAAAGAGGAAGCACAAGTTGGAGCTTGTTCACACAAACATGTGGGGACCAGCTCAGGTAGCTTCTATTGGAGGATCACAGTATTAGGTTACTTTCATTGATGATGCTACAAGAAAGGTATGGGTCTATTGCATAAATAAGAAATCTGATGTTTTTGACACTTTTAAGATTTGGAAAGCTTTAGTTGAGAATGAAACAGGTAGGAGATTGAAGTGCCTTAGATCTGACAATGGTGGTGAGTACTGTAGCAATAAGTTTAAAAGTTACTATTATATGAATGGAATATGTAGGCAAAGGATAGTTCCAAGGACACCTCAACAAAATACAGTTGCTGAAAGGATGAACAGAACAATAATGGAGCATGCACGGTGTATGAGATTGCATACTGGTTCGCCCTTACAGTTTTGGGCAGAAGCTGTAGATACTGTATTTTACTTGATTAACAGGGGACCCTCTACAGCTCTAGATGGTGGAATTCTAGAAGAGGCATGGACAGGTAAAAAGGTAGATCTTTCATTTCTCAAAGTTTTTGGTTCTAAAGCTTTTGTGCACATTGATAAGGAAAATAGAAAGAAGCTAGATGTTAAGTCTATGAGGTGCACATTTATTGGTTATGGCTCTAGAGATTTTGGATTCCAGTTTTGGAATTTACAAACTAACAAAATAATTAGGAGCCGTGATGTTATTTTCAATGAAAAAGTGATGTATAATGATCAGCTCAAGAAGCTGAAGAATTCTGAGTAGGGCCATGAAGATGTGTACGAGGTGACGATCCAAAATGAGCTTGCGGGAAAGAATAATCACAGACAAGAAAACACAGAGACCGATGTTGATCATGAAGGAACCAACATCAACAATACAAGAACCGATGTCAGACAGATAGTGACTGGCGTCGGTCAGGAAAGAAATGGTGTCGGTCATGTGGAACTGACGTCGGTCAGTTACAGGCCTGGAGATGACTGAGATCAGTCACTGTCAGAGAATTTGGGCGGATAGCGTGTTGAGAATGAATCTTAAATGCCCTTGAGGAGGTCAGAAAGAGTAAGTAAACCTCTAATTTGATATTCTCCTTCATTATTCTATTTATTGCTTACTGATGGTGGAGAACCAGAGAGTTTTGATGAAGTAATATAGGTGGAATCCAAGAATCAGTGGGAGCTAAGCATGAATGAGGAAATTGATTCCTTGAAAGAGAACCAAACGTGGGATTTGGTTGAGTTACCAATGGGAAAGAAGACACTAAAGAATAGATGGATCTACATATTGAAGGAAGGAGAGAATGGATAGATGAGATATAAGGCCAGGTTGGTAGTGAAAGGATTTGCACAAAAACCAGGTATTGATTTTGGTGAAATTTTTTCTCCTGTAGTTAAAATGACTTCTATACGAACTGTATTGTCTTTAGTTTCTTCATGGAGATTTGGATGAAGAAATATATATGGATCAGTTGGAAGGATTTGAGGTCAAAGGTAAGGAGAAACTTGTGTGTAGATTGAAGAAAAGCTTGTATGGTCTCAAGCAAGCTCCTAGACAATGGTATTTGAAATTTGACAGGTTTATGACTGAGCATGGCTACAGTAATGTCAATCTGACCATTGTATTTATTTTAAGAGATTGGATAATGGTAGATATATTATCTTATTGCTGTATGTAGATGATATTCTTGTTGTAGGTTCACACATGCAGGATATCTCTGAGCTTAAGGTGAAATTAGCTCACACATTTGCCATGAATAATTTGGGAGCAGCAAAAAAAATCCTTGGCATGCGTATTAAGAGAGACAGGAAAAATCACAAGTTGATTTTGTCTCAAGAGGATTATGTGAACAAAGTGTTGGAGAGGTTTAATATGCAGGATGCAAAACCAGTGAGTACACCTATGGCTGGACACTTCAAGTTGAGTAAAGAACAGTGTCCTAATTCACATGATGAGGTAGAGTACATGAGTAGAGTTCCATATGCTTCCGTAGTTGGGAGCTTAATGTATGCAATGGTATGTACTAGACCGAATATTGCCCAAGTAGTGGGAGTTGTAAGTAAGTATATGGCCAATCCAGGGAAGGAGCACTGGAAAGCAGTTCAGTGGATTCTCAGATATCTGAGAGGGACCAACAGTAGGCATTTGTGCTATGGAGGGTCAAACACTTCTCTACATGGTTATGTAGATACGGATATGGTAGGTGACTTAGATGGTAGGAGAAGCACCATAGGATATATTTTCACTATTGGTGAAATGGCAGTTAGCTGGATTTCAAAGTTGCAGAAGGTTGTTGCCTTGTCTACTACAGAGGCATAATACATTGCAGTCACAGAGGCTAGCAAAGAGATGATATGGATGACATGGTTCATGGAAGAGCTAGGAAAGGAGCAAGAGAGTTGCAGATTATACAGTGATAGTCAGAGTGCAATTCATTTGGCTAAGAATTCAGCCTTTCATTCAAGAACCAAACATAGATAGCTTAGGTACCACTTCATTAGACAGGTATTGGAGGATGGTGAGTTGAAGCTGGAGAAGATCCATACAGATAAGAACCCTGTTGATATGTTAACAAAGCCGGTAATAAAGGAGAAGTTGAATCTTCATTCAACTTTTGTTGGTCTTCAAGATTGAGTTTGAAGATGGAGAAGCTAGAAGATGTTGCTGTACAGGTACTGGTGCAACTGTTTATCTCCAAGTGGGAGATTGTTAAGGTGTGGAGCTAAAAACTTCACCAGATGAGTGGATGCTAAAGTTGCTAGATTTACACAATCACTGACAATGGTAAGGAGTTGACCAGTAGCTGTCGACGTCGGTTATGATCGGTCGACGTCGGTCATGTGCAGACAGGCAGGAACCGATGTCGGTTACCTGTGCGTCCAGAAAGTCTATTTTTGTGGATGGAACAGATTGTTTGCATGATAATATTAGCTGTTAGTTGTAAGTTTGCATTTCTATTTTTGGCAGGACTGTTTTAAGCCTTTGATTAGGAGGTGTATCTAATGGTTGTAATTTCATTGCTCATGATCCCTAATTCTTATATAATAGGGATAGATCTTCATATCTTGTAAGTGTAAGAAAGAATAGTACAAGACATATTGTATATGTGTGTATCAATCCAGGTTGTTGGAATTGATTATAAACTCTTGAGGGAAAGAGATCTGTACATCTGAGAGGTGTGAGAAGAAAGTGTGATCTTCTTCATTGTATTTCCTTCTGGAAGAGTTTAATACAAGTTTTTAGGGTGGTTTCTTTTATCTCTTATTCTTTGCTATTTTTGATTCTAGTTACTTATTATTCTGGTTTAATTCTGTGTTTAATTGCTTACATAAAAGTAATCAAGTTTGGTGGTTGATCCCCAACAAGAGTAAGGTAGAAATATCATTATTTTCATCAAATAATAAATTTTGGACAAGGTATGACATGGTGTTTAAGTTCTATGACCAGTCCATAAGTAAATAAATGATTTAAATAGGCCTAACTACCAATCAATAAGATCTTGACCATGTCCACATCTCAAGAGCTGAAGTGTACCTCTCAGCTCACAAGAAAGCTTCCAATAGACCTTACCCATCAAGTGAAAATTTATTCATATGGATTCAAGAATATTCTAAATTTTTTCCTTTTGATCTAATTAGAGTAAGCCTTTGAGGTCTTATACATATTAATCTATTTTTTATTTCCCAAGTGTTTATAGCATAATGTTTATGTGGGTGTTAGTTGTTTGTTTTCCCTAATTGCCTCTTGGCATAGTGTGGTGTATTTTTGTTGTGTGTGTCTTATTTTATTCTGTATTTGGAAGGTATCTTCAATTGTCTCAACTTGTGCTAATGGATTATATTTAGTTTTCAAGATCTAAATCAAGTTTCTTATTGAGTGTTAGGTGAATCTATAGCCCAATGGAATGATAAGGCTACTAATCCAATTATTTAGCAAGCTAACCAACCCCTGTGAGCCATCAAAAATGTTGAAATTTTGGAATCCTAGGCTTAAATACAACCCATACCATCCAAAAATTGAACATTGTATCAGTTTCCATTTCAAAAGAGGTCTAAGCAAGGTCTTATTGGGATGTCAAGGTTCATGACATGTGTCTTGCCTAATCTATCTTGTGCCTTGATCTTTTATGAGGTCTTTTTTAATATAGTTTAGTAAAGTTTGAGGTAACTTTGGAAATATTAAGGTTAGTTTATGAAAGTAAAGGTATACTTGATACATGGTATAAGCATTGATTAATGATCTCTTCAGATAGTAGGGTGATCCATAGTGAATAAGTGGATCAAGAAGCAAAGTTGGTAAGGAAACATTGCCATTTCAAACCTTTGTTGGGTTAAGGTATTTTTTGGAGAGATTAAGGTTTTCACTTATTTTGTTCCTATTGCATGTTCTAATGTTACAAAGTGACTTGCTATGAAATATCAAGTGAGAAGAGTAGAAATCATGCATAGAGGTCAAAAAAGGCCTTTTTGAGTCATTTGACACATGTGAGGATCATATTATATTTGTTTGTGTTCGTACAGTTAGTCAAGGTGTCACAATACTTCTTATCTAACATATAACTCACATTGGAAACTATTTTATTCATGGTCTAATGTTCAAACAAAGAATAATACAAGAAATGCGGATGAGAGATATTCTTGTATGTTATATAACATAATTATACAAGTCAAGTAAACTCTATTGGTAACCTTGCATGCAAATACAATAATACATTGCTCCAAATGAACAAGTTTTCTTGATGAATAAGGATATGTGAAGGTATCATTGAAAGGTCTTTCAAGTTGAGCATGGTTTCTTAAGCCTCCTCAAGTCCAATTATAGCTCTCTCAGACCAAAACCATGCTCAAGCAGATTGTACAGGCTAGAACAAGGCAAAAATCCACTCAACTCCTCCATCAGGTTTGCAAGTCTATAGGACAAGCTTGACAAGGCCAATTTTGCCAAGGTTGGTTTATGACAGAGAATATATCTTAGATAAAATTATATTAGGGTAATGAGGACACCCTATTCCCTTCAAATCCATGGCATTAATTTTGGGATTGGTATGCAAAGATTTATGAACCATTGTTAATAAGTTAATTTCTCTAAAACCCTTACAAAACCCCAAATCCTTAGTTTTATTATATTAACAACACGTTTTAGTTTGACGGATGCATGAGAAGGATTTGGAGACATTTTTAAGAGACCTAAGAATCCTTACAACACCAAAATCAATGCAAACAACTAAGGATCAAACCTACAAATGGAAAATAATATTGTGTTTTGCTAAGGTTTGTAGGTACAAGTAGGTTTTTGAGAATGTGAATTCTTCCTAAGAATTAATGGTGATGTAAATTATTTTTCACATTTCAAACCTTATCAAACTATCTTATACTTGTCTAAGGCACTAATAGGGTCAAATTTATAATGATACAATGTAAAAATGTAGGCTAAAACTTCACTATGTTAAGTTTGTAGGTAGAGGCAAGAAGATAATTTTAAAAATTTACAATAATAACATGAGTTAAAAGGATATTATGATTGTATAAACTCTTAACATCTTTTCCAAGTGATCACAAACCAAAATAAATAAATACAGTGTCTTAAATTTGCAAGGTACACTGTCTAGGTCTTATTTTCAATCATGGCAATTTCAAGACTCCTAAATCCTATGTGAAAGTATAGTTGACAAGTTTCATGGTCTCATAATCAAAATTGGAAATATAATAAGTTTTTATTCAAGATATTTATGGTGTTAGACCTAGTGTTAAGCTCTAGAACCCTATAAAAGGACCCTTAAAAAGGTGACACTGTCTAAACACTGCCAAGCCTTAAAATTTGAGCCTAATGAAGGGAATAAATAATTTTTGGAAACTTAAAAGACTTATAAATTATGTCCACAAACTAATTATCCATATCATACTCTAATAAATCTTATATCCTCATAGATAAGCTTGTTTGAAGGAGAGTACACACAGTTGTGTACAGGTAGTTGAGAAAGCATGAGTTTTGGGGAACTTTGGTATGAACTTTGGAGTAAAATAAACATTTATAAGGATTAAAAAAATCAAAGTCTCTTAAAATACATTATCTCCATAATCCTAAGTTGTGCAATTTCTAAGCAGGGCAAGCAAAGTGTAAAAATTGCAAAGAATACAGTTAGTTGAAGGACTATGTATGATGGAACAAGTTGAGGATATCCCTTCAAGCATGAAAAATATGCCATATGGTATTAGAAAACATAAATGGTATATTTCATAAACATATACATTGTGATGAAAATATAAAACTACAAGAGATAGGCCTCTATGACTCCACTAGACTTGTATAAGTATGAATATGCATGCCTAGTTTGATTGTGTCAAGTTTGTGAGTATGACCATGAAGGGAGAGTGTAAATTTTGATTTTTTATTAATTTTTTAAAGGTTATTTATGGTATTATATACATGGGGTGAAATTTCAAGAGTGTTTATGATCCTTTTCATGAAGATAAATCACCAAAAGAAGACCATTAGGGTCAAAACAATCAAACTACCAAGAAACCTTAGGCCTGGACAAATCAAGTTTCAATTCTATTTGATGGGGAAAAAAAATTGGATCATAACTTATAAACATTATAAATCATTAATCAATCCCAGATAAGACAATTATAGTCATAAAAAATCATTAAAAAGGGACCTTTTATTTAATATAGTCTCTCAAATGCACACCTATAGGTCTGTAATGCCCAAGAAGGTAACTTTCTCATGTGATAAGTTGAATGAGAATATGTATGGGACAAAATTCAATTTGTGGATTCTGATAAGGTCTATGCATTCCAAATTTATGTCATTTATTTATCAATCAAAGGCCTGTGTTCTATAAAAAATCATTAATAAGATAGAGACCTAAAGCTGCCTCTTTTGCCCTCAATGAGCTCAATGACTGAGAATGATATTTTAAATTATTATAATGCACATTATTTATCTGGTAAACACATGAATAAAATATATAATCCTCATGATCACCTATTGGATCCATAATATTGGCATGTGTGGAGTAAATACACAAGAACAAGATCTAAAATTATACTTTTCAGGCCTAATTCCATGCTATTGGATGTATGGAAACATATCAATCAGTTTAAGAGATATCTTAGGCATAGGAAGAAGTATAATTACCTTAAACCTCCCATTCAAAATACTCTAATAATGATCAAATAGGTTTTAAGCCATTAGACCAAGCCTAATTGAATATTGCTCTCATACTTGCATAAAGAGCTCAATTTGTAGACCTTATTAAGGTCACCAAGGGAATAAGAACCTTCATATAATATTTTAAAGCATATAATTACATATTTGGAAGGATACATAGGTTTTATACAAGCTCAAGCTAGTGACTATAGGTAGTTTGAGAGCCTATTCATAGGCAATTCACTAGTCATGTTGTTGAGAGCCTTTAAAAAGGTATACAAGCTCTATCAACTCTTCAAGCTTACCAAAAGTTTAACATGCTCTTAAATACTCCTAAGAATGCCTAAAACCTTAGTGTTGAAATCATGGAACATGGACAAGGTCTCAATATAGTTCTCCAATCTATATGCATCTTTTATAGCATGAATGCTTGCATCCTTCTCCAAACCGCTTGTTAGGAAGTTGTAAAGACCCATGTGAATATGGTCTATAAGCTTGGACAAATATTCCATGACCTTTTACAATACATATATGAGGTCAATATTTTTTTTTGATAGTCTTCAATAAATGAATCGTTCTTCAATGGAAAGATAGACTTGTCTTTATTGCCTCTTATTGGATCAAATAAGTTTAAACATGAAGGTGCAAGTTATAATGACAAAGTTAAAAGTGTGAAGATGTCTAAACTTAAGTCTCATCCTCACCAAGATAGGAGATGCATTTCAAGAACCAAGAATGGGGTATAAATATGTCAAGGGTGTCAAGTAGGCAATGTGTCAAGATAACAACTTTTAACTCCTCTAACCAAGAAAAATTAGTTTAAATAAAGGAAAGATGAGTCATAGGAGAATAAGAGCCACTTCTACACCACCTCTCATGAATACATCATTATCCCAAGCCAACACATGTTGAATATGAATAATAGGACTATTTATTCACCTTATCTTGATATTATAATTGGTTTCATGATAGAAGATAGTCATGATGGACTTCCTACATGTTTATCCTCTCTCTTTCTTATTCATTCTTCTATAAATACTCCTAAAAAAGGAAATTGTAAAGTATTCTCCAAGTTAGTATGGTAAATCCCTAATAAAATTGATACTAGTTTTTACTTTTGAAGTGAATAGAAACTATTTTCACCTTCTTCTTCTCACATTTAGTGTGTTCATGGTGAATTTTTAATGAATGATAGTTTTGATGTCTAATCTATTTGAATTTATCCTCTTCATTCTTTCTTATTTGTGAATAAGTTATCTTATTGTAGTTCATATGGTGTGTATCAAGTGCTTATGAAAATTTTAAGTGTGTAAAACCTTCATTAGTGCCTCGTTCTAGGCTATTTGATTGTCCCTCTTAGTTGATGTATCAGTTGTAACCTCCATATTGAAATACTTATGCTAGAGACATATTTAAAGTTGTGTGATTATATTTAGCTTTATATTATCTTTGTTATCAACTCATTAACAATAGGAGGAGACCTATAATTTGGTGCATCATCTCTTTTTATATTTTCTTTCAACTTGTTCATTCCCTTTTCATTACAATTTGATTAGGCATAGTGATAGTATAGGTGTAACATCCAAAGGAGGCAAACCTCTCTAGAGGTTATCTTTATTTATAGGCCACTCATGGCCTTAGAGAGTTCCCATTATGTCAATTGAGTGAGGATACATGAAACACCTTCTCAAAGGGTGAAAATTAAAGTAACAACAATAGGATCAAGTTGAGAAAATGTTTCTTGAGGTGGAACACCTCAATACTTTACTAATTCATTGGGGGAGTGTCCCTTATGCTTTTAGTTAAGTCCCACTTGAATCTTGTCATCGGTCTCACCCATAAGATTATGTCTATAAAATATAAGGTATAACCCATTCTTAGAGAAGCCACCACAATGGCTACCCTCACTAGATTTTTTCAACACCACTTGTGGGTTCTCTTATTGATGGTGGTTTAGGGTGGTCAATACCTCTTGAAGGTAAGTTACCTTGGTTAGTGATTTCCATTTCTCCCTCCAGGAAGGATATTTTTGATGTTAAAGAGAGAGATAACTAAATATATGTTTGGGATCCTATACCTAATACGATAGACCCTCTTACAAGAAGTGGCTAGGGGTTGGGGAGACCACCCTAATGATCATTTGACTCCTCCACCATTGCTTATTATTTCTCCCATTACTTAATGTTATATTTTGTTATATTTTTGCCTTCATATGGATATAGTGATGATTCAAGTAAATTATCTAATAAAAAAACCTCTAATAACCTCTTTTATAAAATCCCCACTACCATTTTTAAACATATAAAGTTATCAAATAGTACTAAATGAATAATATGTGCATATCCTTATGTTTTATGCCTAAAAATATTATTTTATGAATAAATTTGGCATCATGAACTTATATTATTATTTTGGCTTTACTAATAATTTAGTGTGTTCAGATAGTAGGGACAAATCATGATTTTCAAATAACATAACCAACCCATAGAAATTGTAGTGGTTTATTGTGGTAAACCATAAAAACTATGGGGTTGATGATTGTAACACGTAAAAATTGATGGATTTTGTATAAATTAGAGATATAATTGGTGAGAACATAACCATTAACAACACTATTAATGGATCCCATAACAACTTAAGGCATAACATGATTGACCCATAGTAACTATAACATAGTTGTTACAGCCTATAACATAAATATAACAATTAAATTGCAATGCCATGTTGTTATGGATGATAAGTTATGGTGGTTATTTGAGAATGAATATGGATCCTATAATATAGAAGGAACATATCAATGATCAAATATGTCATTTACACTTCATTCTCTATGGACTGTGCTTCTCTATTGTTATAACCACATAACTAATTGTTATGTTATCTACTAAAATTGATTGGTTTGTCATTTAGCATGAATAAGTTATCTACATAAATTATTTTACAATTAGATTGGAAAAAAAACCCTCTTCCTCTATTTAAGATATGATGGCAAAACATATGAATAATAAATTTTTGAATATTGAATCACATATAAGATAGACAATACGATATGAATTCTTTGTAATATTTTATTTTAGCAATACTCACATTGATACAAGATCCTTTATTACAAGATAGATTGATTTGACATAAATAAATATTTTTCAAGGGAAAGATTGGAACTCAAATCTGACTGAGGATGACCCCCTCCCAAGGACTTTTGGTAAAGATCTTGATCTATCAACTTAGTTGTCACTTCTATTGTGAGAATAGTATAGTTTCCTTCTAATGTTTATATGTTTGTTTAGTTCTTTAAGTTGATTTAGTAAATGCATTCAATACTTGTGTCAGTAATCTTAATTTTCCTTAGGAATCTTCCAACCCATAGATCAATAGTTCATTTCATTTCTAGGAAGTGTGATTTTATTTATAACAAGTGTGATCTCCTTTCCAACACTTTATTTTCATGCAATTTATTTATGCAAGAATGTTTTCCTATATGCAACCTATACTCTCTCAAACTCTAGAAAGAACTAGTGTTGTATATACATTAGTGATACCTTGTCAAGTATATGGACCCCAAATTAAATATTAGTGAAAGTAGAATAATGATAAACCAAGTGGCTACCCCATGGGATACCTCTTTTGCATTGTACATGAGTGATTGGATTTTGTTAGTTTAATTATGGAGTTGATTTTTATAATCATTTTGGCACCATTTCTATAGACATGTGTTAAACATTAGATCTCAAAAAGGTTGAGTTATATTTATTACTCTCTAACTTAAAATTTTATCATTTTCTAGTAGAAGATTTTTTGTTTTCCTCATTTAATAATTTTAGTTTTCATAAGTTAGAATTATAAAAAAAATAGAAATCTAGTTCAATATTAATCCTATGTAGGGCAGGTTAGGCATAATCATAAAGGAGGAGTGATTGATTTGTTTCAGTGAAGATGAGACTATTTAGATAGAATCTTGCCTAGAAGGTTGAACATTACTGTAAGGAAAGAATTATCACCTGCATCAATAATATTTCAAGAAAGAATGCTAGTAGTTAGTTCACAACTATCACATGAGAAGCAAGAAGATATATAAATAGAGTATTTCATGGCTAAGTTAGTAAAATAGTCCAAAGGAAAGTAAAAGGTGGACCCCCATATCCCTGACAAATATTTTCACCATTTCAAAGAGTCCCTATCTGGCCACCCTACAACTAGGGATCTAGTATTCATCTCCATCCACCCTCACCCAAACTCCTCTCTAAAGACTTCTTAATATGGACTCAAATGCACCTAGGATCAACATTCCTTACATGAAAGGTGTATCGTAAAAGTTAGCTATGATTTTGAGTAAATATGGGATACATTCTACCTTAAGACCTCATAAAAATCTTTGCTCTTCATTGGATTCTACAAAATATCATTTATGCTCTAAAGTATAAAATTGTTCCTATGGGAAGTCTTATGTGGGGGAAATTGGGATCTCTCTTCAAATTATTCTCAAAGAGAATAGTAAAGACATAAATGAATCCTATCTTGAAGTTTCCATTTTGGATAAACACTCCCATTTGACTAAACACCATGTTTGTATCGATGATATAAAAATATTTGAAAAATAAAAAGATTACTGGAGAAATAAGTTTTTGGAAGATATTGAAATTGATAAGAGATTGGTTACTCTAGATAGGGATAACAAACTTGGAATTGGTAGTTCTTGGAGACCGATATCAAATCACATAAAGAAGTGTGATATTACTTCTATTGGCATGAGTGAGTAAATTTTAAAAGACTTATAAACGTTTGTTAAGCCTATACGGTTAGTATATATTATTTTCATTTTGTATTAGTTAGAGGAAAGAGGACAACATACTCATATAGTCATTCAAACTTGATTAATATAGTATATTATTAATGGATCTCATAATTGATATAAATTCTTGAACATTTGTCATTTCATTATTTCCCTAATGACAGGTACAAATATGGTACCCAAAATATCAAATTTAGTTTCAAATAACATAACAAATCCAAACATATTTACCTTAAATACACAACATCGTTAAAACCTATGTAATCTTACTCTCCACTAGTATATGATTCTACAATTAAAGCTAATAGAATAATCAAGTACTTATGTAGACACAAAGCTCTTACTATCACTACATCATCCAATATAAAACTATGGTAAGTTATTGCTTAATAGTTTTGATCCCACCATTCTAATTAAGGTTGATCATTTATGGACACCTATAAACCTATAATAGGAATATGAAGAATCCCTACCCCACATAGGATAGTCCATACAGAGGACAACATACTTGGTAGGATATACTTGTAAAGAGATAAACTAGAGGATAGAGTACTAAAGGAAAACAAATATTTTCTAAATATGAATAGTGGAGAACATAAAATACAAATTTCATTCACAATGATTTAAATGGAATAATTTGGTCTGGGGAAAGTAATTATGGTTCATGTAGGAGATGAGAATGTCTCATTGGAAAATAACAAAATAGACATAGATATATAAAAGGTACAATGGATTATGACCTAAAATATAATAAGAATGATCAATACTTCTTGACATGATATCCAGACTCAAATCATGTACGTAATATTAATGTTAGAAAATACACTTCTAGATGTGATCTTTTTGGGATCTGATCTTATATAATATGGGAGCAAGAGACAAAACTTTGTTTCTCAATCTTATAATGAAGCATAATATTGTGCCACAAAAGGTGTTGTCTGTGAAGTGATATGGTTACATCACATATTTGTAGGATTGGGCGTACTACAAAAATAACCTACCATCCTATACAGTGATAATGAAGATTTTCCCGATCTTGTTCGCAATCTATTGTTTCATGAATGAAAAAATCACATCAAGGCATAACAACATTTCACATGTGAACATGCTCGACAATGCAATATCCATCTCCAGTCTTTCTTGATAGAAAAACAACATGCATATGTCTTCACCAAGTCATTTGCATGAGACAAATTTGAGACATTTGTGAACATGCTCGACAATGCAATATCCATCTCTAGTCTTTCTTGATAGAAAAACAACATGCATATGCCTTCACCAAGTCATTTGCATGAGACAAATTTGAGACATTTAGATAATCTCTCTCTCTCTCTCTCATAGTCTATTTGTCATGTGAGGTTGTTGCAGAACACAACTCACATTGTTTTGGTTGTTATCTTGTTAGTTAGTTTTTTGGTTATTTATGATGTTAGATCCTACATCTTAGGGATTACTTTGAGCTATAAATATAAATATGTAACCTTTGATTTTATTAATTAAAGTTTCACACACACACACACACACACACACACACACACACACACACACACACACACACACACACACACATATATATCAAAACAAAAAGACTCTATCATTACTCTTCATGATCACTGCCAGTTCACTTTGAAACTTTCAGTGTTCTTAGGATCTGTATGGCCTTACCTTACCCTACCACTTTGCCATTACTCAAGCTTGTTATGAAATAAAATGTCTCCTCTCTACACAATTCATTGTTACACCGTATGAAGGAATACACCATCTCATTTTCTATCATCACCTCTATTAGAAATATCATATTAGTATTGTTTTATGTTTCATGCATAAAAATTGAGATGGGGTCAACAATCATAAATTTTGAGTGAGATACATATTTAAATTTACACCCTATCACTTTACAAAACCCCACTTTACTAAAACAAAAAAAATTACTATCATTTTCAAGATAATTTACACATTTAATTAAATTGCTATTTAAAAAAGAAATACCATCGTTTTAAAAAGAATGTGTAGGCATATGATACACAATGAAAATGGTAATATAGAAGCATTGTCATTTTACAGGGTTTATGATTATTCATAAAACAAAAACCCGTCATATTAATTAATATATGTTTAATAAATAAATATTGTAGATTTATTTTAATCAAAATTAGGTAAGGGATTATATTTTGAAAATTAAAATTGAATGCAAAATCCGTTTCTGTCCTTCAGAGAACAGCATACTTGGCAGAATACTTTCTCAATATGAACGGTGGAGAATACAGAATACAAAAGGAAAACGAATATTTTCTCAATATGAACGGCGGAGAATATAGATTATAAATTTCCTTTACAGCTATCTAAATGGAATAATTTGGTCCCAAGGAAAAGTAATTACGCCGACAGAAAATGAATATCAGTTTCAAAAAATGTAGAGGGATATTGCATTGCATGACACGTAGCATTCACCGTGACATTTTTCATCGTGACATTTTTTTTTATTGTTTATTTTATTGTAAGTAATGGTTTACAGGTATTTCATGGTAGAATTTATACCTTTCATTTCTTTCTTTTTGTTTTTTTTAATTTTTTAACCTTTTTATTTTTATTTTTTTAAAACTACTTTTTTATTTTTTTAAAAAGTAGTGTTTAATTTATTTATATTTTAATTTATTAATATTTTGTATTTTTATGTTAAAACGTGTTTTATGATGGTATCAAGGGTAGTGATGTGTTGTAATATAGTGTGTTCATTTTTAATTTCAATATTAAATTTGGCATTCATTTAATTATCACTTAATATTTTTGAATTAAAAAATTAGCAGATATTATTATACCACATTAACTTTTATTAAAAATATAATATAATAAATAGACAATATTAGAAGTTAAAACCTGATCAATAGTATTATACCATATTAACTTTTATTAATAATATAATTTTATAAGTGGACAATATTATAAGTTAAGAACTTGTAACACATGTTTTCGAATTTTGGTACTCCCTCTCACATATTAATTTTATCTTCTTTGGCACATTAGGTTTGTAACCCTATAAAATTATATCATTGTGATTATTCATAATACCAAATTCTATTCCCTTTTACTCTATATAGCTTGAAGAAATTTATTCTTCGATATGTAACAAAATTAGTTGGTTTTATTTAAGTTTCAATGTTAATATGTGTTTACAAAGAATCATTTTTGATTCAATCTAAGACTTTAAAGTTTATACTATAAATGATAGACAAAGACCTTATATATGGTTATCAAATGCAACTCTATGTATCACAAAATACATGTCTAACAGACAAATATGAACTGGAACAATAAATTTAATTAAAAAATTAATAATTTAAATATTATAACATTTAATTTAATTATTATTATATATATTTATTTTTCATTTTAAAGTAATAATTTTTTTTTATTGATATTGAAGTTTAATGGGACCCTTTCCTAAAAACATAAATGTTCAGAAAATAAAATAGGCCTAGCTTGATGATAAAAACCATCAAGGCATATGACCAATATACTCCAAACAAAGCAAACTACCTGAAATTATTTAAAAAATACTTCAAAATAACAATTAACCAAATTTACAAAAATAGAAAACTATTTCATACTAAGGTTTACCATTTTTCACTTTGTTGTGACAACAAAGTGTCCTGGAAGGGTAACTAGGTATGAGAGGACCTTTTTATTACTTCTAACAACTATCCATTCTTATTGATTACTCAAAGTAAGTATATCCCAACTTGGAGAGATGCATCTATCTACAGATGAGCCTCTACAAGCCTTCTTCTTACTATCTAAATTCACACAACTCTTTTCAATTGAACTATAAACCTCTAAAATCAGTGACAGATGCACAAGATAAGACACACTCAAATTAACATCAGCCACTTGTGCATTCCCTATAACTTCGCTAATAGTTTTAGGAGAAGTAAAAAAGATGAGCTGAGAGATGATCCCCCTTAGCATCCTTCCACCATGAAGAATCCACTTTATGCTAAGAGACAAGGCAAGAAATAACCAAATGACATGTTTTGAAACATCTCTAACATTTGAAAGTAAACCCTTCATAATCAAGGGTTTGATTCTAGCAATGACCTTTGACCTTTAACTCAATGGCTTCTAGGAGATTTTGAGAAATATCCAACCAAACAAGAATTCTAGAGAAGGTAGTTTGTGAAAAGTTGGATGTAGAAGCATCAATTTCTAGCAGATCTCCCAAGGTTCCACCAATGGTCAAAAAATAAGACTCTACCCAAAATTGAAGATAAAAATATGGAAAATGCACCCAAATAGGCCTGATAATGAGGTTGTCAAGAAGAGGATTGAAGGAAGAAGTCCAGGGTTTCAAAAAAAAGATGTTGATTCTAGCTCCAAGAGCTAGCCTGAATAACCATATTATGATCTAAAAGACTATTAAAAATTACAATAAAATAACATCTGGCACAAGGATATATTTCCAAGCTATCCTCCATTAAATGTCAGTATGAATCATAAATCCATTGATAGAGAACAGGGAGGCTATGCTAGAATCTATCAAATCTATCAACTAGACCCCATTCTAAATACCACTCTTCACTTTACAACACCTCCTCAAGAGCCTCATCCATAAAAAGACATAGACAGAATGGCCTTAGTAGCACCCACCACTATTTTTTCATCCTCAAAAATCAAATTTTCAAAATATTTATCCTTCATTAAACTAATAAAACTTGAGTCCAACTCTACCACACTTTTGGTTGCCCTAATAGAAGCAGAGAAAAGGTTTGAAGTGCTACTTAAAATATTTGATTGACTCACCTATCGAAGAATTTTCAACACTTTATCCAACCCTATGGATTTAGGGTATCTGCCTGCCATTGCCTTCATAAGACCAAAACCATTTGATTCCTTGAGTCCTGTAACACCATTACGTTAAACTTGGAGGATCCATAATATTGGTTTAATTGTTAGGAATAGACTTTACATTAGTGGAGATTTAAGGTATTTACCAAGAGGTACATATTTATAGCTTAATATTTGGTTAATCAGAATATTGTTATCTATAACAATATTACGATAGAGTATTATGTTGTTAATAGTTATAACAATATATCATATTTAGTGGTTTGCTTATTTGTAGGATTCTAGTGTGAAAGAAATTAGGAGACAATTTATAGGAATCATATTTTTATAAATATGTAACATGTCTCAGAATGATTTATTCAGTGTAATCAAAATATCAGAGTATGAAAATAATGAGAATAGCGTAGAATATATTTGTGTTGAAATAATTCTCTATGTATTCGACTTTGCATGAATTAATTCTTTTTATCTTCTCTTTAGTTTTTTAATCGATGTGTATTGTCATTATAAATGACTTGTGTCATACATGTCTATATCAGAGTTAGGTTATTAATATTTTAATTTAGGTAAAGTTTGTTAGTATCTTAATATTATGGGTTTAGTCTTTTTATTAATTTGTTATAAAATTCAAAAGTGTTAAAAGTTATTTTTATTTGGATTCATATACAAAAATATAAAAATTTAGTTTAAATTAAGTCATGTTTTCCAAAAAATGAGTCAAAAGTCAAAGTCATTTAGGTTTAGGCATAAAGCCATTGTCAAAAATTATCTCACTAGATGCATTATTGCTTATACGTAATATCTGCATTATGTTGGGGATTTCCCTCAAAAAAATCATTTACCTAAGCTACATCAACATATCAAATAAGTGAGAAGTGACCTATTAGAGGCTAGATGATACACAGAGGTTGGGCGTCTTTCAATGGCCTCTCATCAGTCACCAATGATGGGGCTGCATACCATTTTGGTGACTTTTGTGTGTATTTTTCATTTTTTCTATATTTTTTTTAGAATAAGAATAGAAGTATATGCTTATTCAGGATATGTAATTTATGTGCAAATTCCAAACATGATTCCCTAATGTGAAGACATTGTGAAATGATAGAAAGCACCAATGTAATTTAGTTCATGGATCTTGAAAGGATTTATGGTAGATCTAGAAAACCATAGGAGATGAATAGTGTTTTGGTGACAGTTAGGAGAGAAGCTACTATAGAGATCTCATGACTACCTTATTTATGAATATGACCTTAGTGACACATCCATTATGGTCACATAATGTAGATGTAGGATGTGTTCCTTCGCATAATAGTAGTTATGTGCTGCAAGATTGCATCAATAGTATATAGACTTATGAGTATGCGATGGCATACAATTATATTTGTACCAATTCTTGGAGTTGGATGGTGTTCCTATTCATATCATAGTTTATGATAAACGTATAAAACCATGGGAGGAATGAGGCTCTCTTTGTGTCAATGTCATGAGCCAAATAGGGCATGCTACAAGGGGTGAACATATTGTAGATAAGAGTGTGAATATTTTTGCACTATGTAAAAAATATGGGGGGGAATGTTAGAAATAGATTTTACATTAGTGTAGATTTGAGGTATTTACTGAGAGGTAAATAGTTATAGGTTAATATTTGGTTAATCAAAATATTGTTATATATAACAATATTACAATAGAATATTCTATTATTGATATATTGTTAATAGCTATAACAATATATCATATTTATTGGTTTGCTTATTTATAAGATTTATGTGTGAGAGAAATTAGGAGAGAAGTTATAGGAATCATATTCCTATAAATGTGTAACATGTCTCAAAATGATTTATTCAATGTAAATAGAATATTAGAGTGTGAGAATAATGAGAATAGTGCAGAATATATTTGTGTTAAAATAATTTTGTGTATTCAACTTTGCATGAATTAATTTTTTGTATCCGCTCTTTGAATTTACATCATTAGTCTACTTACTCGACCAATAATCTAGCTGAGGAACATCATTGGAGTTCACAAAAAGAATCACCATCATCATGAAAGCCCCAAAATATTGGGTATTAACATTTTTGTAACTAGAAAGCCTAAACTAGTGGTGAATATTATACATAGCCATAGACGGTGGACTTGCCTCATCTTATTAAACATAGGCTTTAAGCCACATGCTAACCCTCATCACATTAAACACTGAACTAGTACCCATTGAATTGTGGATACTTTTCATGAATAATCAAGCATAACTTAGTGTGGGAACAACTCTATAGAGTGGTCATCCTAAGGAATGGACCCTAATACCACCCACTTCTAACACTCAGGTCACTAATTTCTAGGCTATCATCATCAAGTATTTTTAAAGTAATAATTATCTAGCATATATTTCTTAGATCAATATATGTAAAATATGTCAAACTATATCATTTTTGAGGTACCCCATTCCATTTATTTCAAAAATATTAGATTTATGGGCACTTTGAGAATGATATCTCTCAACATATTTTACATACATTTATCTAAGATATGTATGCTAGTTTAATACAAGTGTATTTATAATATTTAAATATGGGAAGTTTGTTTTGATTGATATGATGGTTAAAAAGGGACCTCACCCATACATAGATAAGAATGAAATAAAAGGTTAGCTTAGAAAAAAAATTGAACCCTTCCAAACAAGATCAAACTCTAAAGAAATGGGGTGGTCCACAAAACTAGGGGACAAACCCTGTAGAGACCAACGTACAACAACAAAAGGCCAAATAATATGGCACACAAAAAAAAGGAAACCATATGACTAAATAGAAAAGAGTTAAACCCCCATAGATAGGGTATCAACCACCTCATCATCAATTGCATCGTACATCAAACTCGACAATGGTACTTGGCTATGTACATCACCTGAAACAAGGGCAAAGGATTTTTTGGGGATGTGTTTGAAGTCCTAGCATACATTTCTTAGATAAATCTATGTAAGATATGTTGAACAATATCATTCTCAAGGTACCCCATTCCATTTATTTCATAAATCTAAAATCTATAAGCACCTTGAGAATGATTATCTCTCAATGTCTTTTCATACATTTATTTAAGATATGTATGCTAGTTTAATCAGGTACATTTATAATATTTAAATATGGGAAAAAAAATTTATTAATATGAGGGTTAAAAAGGGCCCTCGCCCATACATAGATAGGAAAAAAAATGTTAACTTAGAAAAAACATTGAACCCTTCCAAATAAGATCAAACCCTAAATAAATGGGGTAGCCCACAAAAGTAGGGGACAAATTCTGTAGAGACCAACATACAATAACAAATAGCTAAACAATATGTCATATGCAAAAAAGGAAAATGTATGACTAAATAGAAAAAAATAAATAAGAGTCAAACCCCTATAGACAGGGCATCAACTACCTCTGCATCCTACATCAAACCTAACAATCGTACTTGGCCATGTGTATCACTTAAAACAAAGGCAAAGGATTTTATGGGGATGTGTTTGAATTCTAAGCACCCAAGTGTAAAAAAGGGCTCACCATCTTCCAAATTCCTTTACTGGAGTGAAAATAAAACCTAAACCTAAAACATCCACCATAGCATGTATATACTACTACATGTGAGAGGAAACAACATGCCAAGTGATTGGCTTTAGGTTCCTACTGCCATTATGCCTACCTATCTCATTTTTCAAAGATGCCACCCCTCTATCATTATAGAAGTCCACTAAAAAGTGAGTATCCATTACCATTTTTGTTGACTTGATTTTACCAAAGACCCAATCCAAAAATAGCAAAGATCCCAATAAATTATTTAAGAGAGGAACTGGTAGCCTGGTTCCATACCACCCACCTAACTTTCCAACACACAAGAACCTAGATTCTAGTTCTTTGAAAATAGAGAAGGGAATCACACCTAGACACTAGGAACCAAAGAAAGGGAGAGAAGAATGATCTTGAGATACCAATATATCATGCTAAGCACACAACCCACCTCATATTCTTGACCACACCATAATCTCCACCAGCTTACACATGACAACTCCATCTTTAACAATGCATACCATATTTGTCAAAAAAATGGAAACAACATCCACATTCATTTTGTTACTCCAAATAACATGCAAGTAATCAAATCCTATGATGAATTTCACTACATCCATCACCTCCATTCCAGGTGTCTAAAATATCAGGTGAAACTAATAATCAAAAACACTATCCTATAATGACATTTCCAATTTGTCAATATGCAATTAGAGATTAGGTTAAATCAAAGCTAGAAAGTCCATAGTTGTAAATAAAAGTGCCACTTCCACTCATTATAAAAATTTAGACTAGATAAATAATAAATATCTATCCTTTAATTTCACACCTTGATAGGCTACACACATACAAAGTATCTAAATTCAATCAAAAGCATTCACATGCAATGAGAGAGAATACAAATTAATGATGTCATTAAATTCACTTTTCATGGACACATAGAGAGATACAATAAGACACCAAAAATAGGGCTTATATTTGATTGATCATGTCAATTATAGGACATCTCTCTAAATGAATGTCCATTATATAGTCACTTCTTTGATCAAACTCATGATTTGTAAAGAAGTTAACTTGTTGATTTGATTCCCTATAGTAATGGTTGATAGACCAAGATGAAATATCATCCATACTTGGCCAACCCATAATGAGGATAGTTTTTGGCTTCCATTCCTTCATAGAATGATTACATATTGCTTCCACAATAATCTTTGAATCCCCTTCAATAACTAGGTTCTTGATTCCACATCGACAAGCCAATTAGAGACCCAAGACCACCACTTGAGATTTTATCTCATTATTGGTATCATCTTGAAGTTTCAATGACAAGGATTGGATGAAAGAGCCTAATCTATCCATTATACTACACCTAGCACAAGAATCTCTAGACTCCCTCTAGCTTCCCCATCGAAATTTAGCTTAAAGAACTCAATAGGGGGGGTGTCTAGGTATCAAGGATACGAGCAAGAGAAATATCTTTGATTACCATTGATATATTAACAGGGGAGTACGAGAATAATAACTAATGGGGATAATTTGTGTTTTTTCACTCAGTATAGGTGTATTTAGAATATTTAAGTGTGGGAAATAATTAACATTGTATTATGGAAATTATAATAAATTGATGGAGTTTAACAAGGTTACGTTCCTAAGCATGTTTTAAAAAACATTACCAACCTAAATAAAGGTGCTTAAATTAAAAAATTACTTATGTGTGACAAGCCAATATTCAAACATGAAAAAGGACTAATCAACCATTTTGATTAGTCACTAATATTGAGGTGGAAAGTAAATCTCATAAAAGCATTATAGGCTATTGGACTAGTGAGACCATAATGAGCTAAGACAAAGAGTCCAGTATGAGGAGCCATGGATTGGTAATATTAAATTATGGGCTAAGCTATAACAAACAAAGATGTGAAAGTAATTATTATCATCTACTCTTATACTCATTAGCTAAAAGGATTTTATTCATTTTCCCTGTCTTTTTATCCTATATATGTAATTTGCTCATTTGAGCAAGGTGTCAATTTCTTATACTTTCCAAGTCTATTAAATTTTAGGATTCAAATTTGAGCTTATACTATTTTATTATATAATAAAACCTTGAGCACTCATCAAAATAAAATGTGATTGTAAGTACTTTATGTAAGTGATATAAGGTATTATGGCTCTTGTTTGTTTACCCCTTAGACCTTGTCTTGTTCCTTCAACTCCATGATCATAAATGGGTTGTACCTTTCCCCTTACAATTTATTTATATGTGTTTTACCTTATTTTTTATTTAATAGTGTTTAATAGGTATAAAAAATTGAAAGGTTATTTAGATTATAATATATGACATTTAAGCATAACTCTACATGTAAAGGTTGAATTAATTGAAATTGATTGACAAGTAACATATACTATGCATAGTAAGTACAACTGATAAAGAGATTCTTATCTTTTCTATATTATGGTTGACTATAGTAGGTCTATGGAAGTGAAAACATGAAATAGGGATGTGATATTATAGGTATGGAAATAGAGTCTATTGATGTATTTGAATAAGTTTGCACTCCTTGGATAGATAAATAGTGTGCTCTTGTCTATTGAATATGGATTTGTCCTTTGTGAAAGTGATGAATCTTTGATTTCACTACCTCATGTGTCTATGTTTATTAATAAGGCTGAGGTATTTTGATTTTTCTAATGTTACACATAAACCATTGGTTTCCTTCTCCTTACCTTGAAAACCCTAGGTGTACATATCAGAGCTAAAAACCTAAAAAAATAAGGGGAAGTGTAATTACTGAGTTGGCCCCAATCACCCATACTGATGGCTAACTTTTTCCTACATATCCAAACACTTTGAGGAGGTAATGAAGCCACCTGTATTTATCCCATGTAGTGTGATTGTGAAATTTTCATTATTTACTATATATATGCAACTAATAATTTGAATTTGATAATTGACAATGTTAACTCTTGATTTGATTTGAAATACATTAGACTTGATTTGAAATACATTAGAATTGATTTATGACTGCTCCTAGTGATTGATATTAAATTTTTGAATAATATGATAGATTTTATCAATGTTTAGTAGTGTAATAGATAGATGTTAGATAAATATCAAGTCCCTTTGAAACAAGGCCTTAATATGTTTAGATAGTGATCCTTATAAATAATTTTCTTTAGATAACTTGTGAAATGTGAAAGATGACATATCCAAATGTTTCAAATTTTGTAAGCTGGCCATTAAATGGTGTGGGGACAAGGCCATGATAGCTAGATTAGTCCACATCAATGGACCTATATGCATAGTGTAGACCTATCTACATAGTGCAGACCTATCTTATAAAATAAAGAACAACTAACTTGAGGTCGAGAATAGTTTAAGAGTAATATAAATCAATTTGAGTATTGGCTTATAAATTCCTACACTGTAGTAATAAAAGAATTTTTTTTTTTACAATGTCATGGAATGTTTAGATATTTTTTATTTTGATTTTAGTTCTTCCATTCAATATAAAAAGACCCAATGTGACAAACAATCTATTTCCCTCCTAACTAGCTAGCTCTTTATTATAGGTGGCTCTAGATTCAGTCAGGTGATAAATTTATTTTTTTGGCATCCCCTTTGTTTTTAAATCCACTCCATCAAATATATTTGGTTATGTAATTCAAAGGGTCGATAAAAAATTTAATTTTGTATTTTTAATCCTCTCTCTTTAGTAAAACAGTTTAAAATCTACTTTAAGGTGTTGGTTTCTACGCATGCATATTATTCCTCCTATTGGGATCCTTTTAAAATAATGCATGCCAAACTTGAGATAATCTTGAGGGACTTCATGTGGGCCAAATATAAAGGCACCAAAGGATTTCATTAGGTTTCTTGGATATTTGTTGCAAACCAAATGCTTTTATAGGTCTTGGTCTCCTAGATATCAAAATTGAAGGCTATGTCTTTTGTGACAATTGGATCATTTGTTCAATCTTGGAAAGTGATGAAGCTTGAATTATTATGCTTATAAAACATACAACACAAGTCAATCCTATGGGAAATGGACCTTGTGAAGTTTCAAATCTTCAATCTCTTCTTATCACTAGGGTCCCTATCACCATTAATGGCATGTTTATTTCTAAGAGTATTTGGTAGGCTTGGGAACTTCTCAAAATATACCTATGTTGGGATGGAGATGGTTTTATGTCTATGTTGTCTCTCAATTCACACTCTTTGTGGTGGTGTCCCATTCTTACCTTTGATGAGGTTCCCTTTGCTCTTGTTCATTGGTTTAAGAGTCTTCAACTATTCAAAAAATGTATCAAGTTCATCTATGATCTCTTTTATAATTAAACTAGAGAATGGGTGCCTTGGAAAATTCTAAGGGTTTAGTGCATAGATGTAGGATAATGGGGGATAAAAGAGGGGGCATAAAGTGACACCTTTTTTTTTTAAAATAGCAATAGTTGAACTTGGAGAGAATGTTAGAGACACTTCAAAAATGAATTTGACGATGACATAACAACATGAATAATGGCATTTTGAATTTAGTTTTTAAATATATTTTTTTTTTTCAATACCCAGATGATAAAATTGTGCAAAATATATGTATTTATGACAATAGGTTGGTTATTTTTTATAAAAATAGAAGGAGATGCATGTGTATGAACACACTTTTTTTTAGTAAACAATTGAATTTTTGTATGAAATTTCATATATAGATACGTGAAATGTCGAAGATTGTTGAGAATATCTTTTATTAATTTTTTATTATATATAATTTTTAAATAATTTTAAATTTTACAAGTCAAGACAGCTGGAAAATTGAAACTGCAAGTGTACGAACACAATTTTTTGACATTAACTTCATGAAAATCAATTTTTTTTTAGGCATAGTTGATAATGTGTAGATTGTTGAGATATAAGTTTTATAAAATTTTGATTAATATTTGAAAAATTATAAGAGAATTTGTGATGATATGTATTTAGTCCATAATGAGGTATGTTATGTATAAATTAAGTAATAATTATAAATAATATTCTAACATTAAAAAAAAAAATCTAAAACTACACTTTCTCCTCTACAAACCCATATAATTTTTTTTTAAAATAATAAAAGCTGCATGATCAGATGTGTCGACAAAGACAAAAAAGACTCCTAAATTTTATAGAAACTAAGTGGGCTTCTCCATGACCATTTTTAAGTTAGGTTTGGACATTTCCAAGCCTATACCCAAGGCAAATTTTGAGGGAAAACGTAAAAAGATATTAAAATTTTGAAAGGGCGTACTCCTTATGCAAAGGATGCACACCCTTTTCAAAATGTGTATGCCCTCTAGAAAGGGCATACACCCTTTAAAAATGGCATGAATCCTTTACATAGGGTGTATGCCCTTTGAAAATGGCATGCACCCTTTACAAAGGTGTACGCCCTTTAAGATCCATGTATTTTTTTTGTTTTGTAATTAGACTTCTGAAAGCCATGTATTTTTGTGCTTATTTTGCAATTAGAAGTATTGGTTTTTCAAGCATATATTTAGTAAAATAAATGTTAATTATAAATTTATTTTACTAAATATAATAAATTAAGGCCACTCAGCAAATTTTTTAATTGATTACAGAGTTGTAGGAGTTACCATTTAGAAGTTAGTTTTTCAAATTCCATTCCAATCAATACTTAGTTTTCAAATTTTTAGGATCAAAAGATAGAATGAGAAACAAGGTTACGAATCAGGTTACATATGTAATAGATATATACCATTGATCACACCCCATATTTTATCTAATTGAGTATACCCTACCTGATTGAATACCCAAGCTTGAAGGTTGATTCTTAAATAATTTGTGATTTTTTGATGTAGAGGGTTCATAAACAATCTCTCTCTTTGTCTTATTCAATACACATTTTCTTGGTAATGGCTTATTATTTATTTGGTAATGGTTCTCTTGTTCACTCTTCATATAAGGTTCTTATATTCACCTGATTTTTTTATGTCTCTTTATACTTTAAACATGTTGTCTCTCATCATATTGGAATATTCATACTTCTCATATCCTTCTCAATGCAATAATTTGCCTCATACACTTCTTTGTATACCTTAGGACCTACCCTTGTAGCCTTTTTTTCTCCTTTTCAATTGGTATGGTCTCGTACAGATTAAAATTAAGTAATCAAATCCTTTTGAGGACACCCTCTATCCTCTTCCTCCTAACTACAAACTTTTAGTCTTGACCTCATTATTTTGACCACTTTGCTTAGCCTTTTTAAGCCGTTGTTAAGGCCTATTAGGTCTGGTTATACTCTAAATTCACATAGTCATTTGTGTATATATGGATACATATGTTATCCTCTTGAAACCTACAAAAAAAATTATCCCATGCCACTATGAAACTAATATCAAAAATTGGGCCTAGTTTACTAGTGGAAGCAATTTTAAATCTTGGTTTTGTAAGGAAACCCTAATTGTAGTGATTTCATAGTCAAGACAACTTGAGAGAATTCAAATGGTGATTTTATGGACTAGAAACAAATTATTTGACCTATAAAGGGCTATTAAACTTGTATCCAACATGATACACCTACAACAAGTGTTAATATCTCATAAACACGTCACTATTCTCCTTTCCTACTTAATTTTCTATTTCATTATACATAAAAGGAAAGTATGCAGGGTTTATAAAGACTATCTAAAAACTCTTAGGTTTTCAAAAAGGTTTTAAAATTCCTCTAAACATTGACTTAACTCTATACAAATTTCATCCAAATCATGTAATATCCAAGAGTCAACTTAACACCTATGTTGGTCTCCTTCAACTCCTCCTTATTTTGGGTTGTGTATGCACTTTCTCAGTGTGTCTGTAATTAATTATAGTTTATTTACCGATCCTTAAAATAACCAAGTAAAAGATTTTTATATTAATTTTATAAAACTTAATACAACTCTTTAGGATTAAATGAACATTATACTTATGTTCTTGATGTGTTCTTACTCCTACATTCATTTCAAATAGTCATCCTTTGACTAGCACACAAGGGACAGGGTCTGTGGTTTCTTTTCACACATTAAAATTTCCTTTTATTTGTTCTTTGGAGATCTTTTCCTATAAAATTACTATGTTCACATGTCCATCAACATTCTATAAATTTCATCTCAAACAAAATACTTTATTCAGATGAGTTTAAACTCAGTATACAATATATGAAGAAAGTCAAGGTCTACACCTTTATTTCTTATGAGGAACTATGAAACCAGTCTATCAAATGCATGAAGATTTCAGCCAAAATCATATATCAACTTACCCAACCATCAATACACCTTTCTTGGTTATTTTTCAAGATACTAACATACACAGATACAACTTAATATATAAGCACAAAAATAGGGTATGTCTTGTTTTCTACAGATAGTCCTTACTCAAAATGCTAATGGTAATAGGGTTTACAACTTGTTTTTTTACAAAATCAATAAAATATTATTATTCATTATCTTTTTTTTTAACACATACAATTCATGATAGACCATGACTTTGCCTATACACACCATTTCATACATCTCTACTGTATTCATTTTGTTCTCTCTAATCTCTCCCTTGAGAGCCTCACACTTTATAATCTTCCTACATACCATCTAGACTCTTAAAACATGATTTTACAACTATTTCATGATTTAAGAAACTTCCAACAATCCCTAGACCCATGTAGGGTGATGGAAATAACACTTTCCACATCACTCAAACTAAATTAGCATAAACTTCTCATAATAACAAACTTATATTATCCTCCTGGGTCCTTTAAGACTCCCTCATAAAACTTGATCCCTTACATTCCCTTTTAGACCTCAAACACATTATCGTTCCATCAATACAAATTTGAATTTTCAAATGAGGAAAAAGGTAGGAAAATATTTAAAAGACTCTAATTCAAATCTTAGACTCTTTTAATATTTATAACCTAGACTCCACACTTCATATGACCTCAAAGCAACAAAATGAATCAAAAGTGGGGTATTTTAATAAGCCTTGGAGATTCCCCTACATAAGTTTTCCAATCAATGGGTCTATCAATATGCATAAATGACTTCCCTATATCATGTAACTTGTAACATACCTATAGTCATTATACGATCACTCATACATGAAATATATCACATACCTATTGTGTGTGTGTGTGTGTGTGTGTGTGTGTGTGTGTGTGTGTGTGTGTGTGTGTGCGTGCGTGTGCATTCACTCATACATGACATCTACATGTAGTCATGATATGATAACTTATACTAGACATGAATGTAACTAATCGCCCTAATAGACTCCATTTGAAGTAGAATAAATAGAAATACCATTCGAATTCATTCTAAAATATATTATACACTCTATAACAAATGTCACATAGATGTTCAATTCATGCATTCTTCAATTCCAATCTCATGCATTATTCCAAAGTCACATAGAATAAAGTCATATTCAAACACTCCAAATTCACATAAAACACTCCCTCATCGACCCTCATCATACCTAATCACTCCCTCATTGACCCTCATATTCACTTATCATTTATATTCATACCCTCATCAGTTCTCATTGTCCCTCATTATCCCTAATCACTACCTAATTGGCTATCATCATCCTTCACTATTGTTAATCACTCCCTCATCAACCCTCATCAACCCTAGTCACTCCCTCATCATCCCTCATCAATGGTATAATTATCATTAATCATCCCTAAACACTCCCTCATAAAACCTCATCAACCCTAATCATACCTTATCACTCTCTCATCATTCTTAGTCACACTCTCATCATCCCTCATCATCCCTAAATTCTCCCTCATTAACCATCATCATTTATTATCATCCCTAATCAATCCTTCATCATATTTCATTATCCTTCATCATCCCTCATCAACCCTCATCATCCTTAATCATCCCTAATCACCCTCTCCTCATATATCCTCATCCCTCATTGTCCCTAACCATTCCCTCATTATCCTTCATCATACCTAATCACTCCATCATCCCTAGTCACTCCCTCATCTAGTAGAGTGTGATCCAATCCAGTAGTTAGTATAATTTGTTTCAAAATTAATAATATATTTTTTAGATGAATCTTTAATTTTGTTTTAATTCTTTTTGTTCTGATTAGAGTGTACAAGGGTGATTATTCTCATTCATGTCTATTATATTAGATAGTGTCATGATGGATTAATCTAGGGAGATTTTAGAATGATTTACATGGTAGAAATAAGATAATATCCTATTTGCACTTGCATGGAAAAAAATCATTTTGAATGATGAGGGATGATGAAAAATGATGATAGATCAAAAATTACCTCTTTGCACTTGCTTCGTATGAGGTGAAATCCTTCTTCTAGACACAATTATTTCCAAATCATTGAGCGAAAGGGCTAGAGAATTTTGAATTTTCTCATGTTTATGATAAATAATGATGTGGGTAATGAGTATAAATTATTATCATTTGTGCCATTAACTTTGTTATGGCATTTTTTCTCCTTGCCTTGGAAACTTTGCACTTGTGTAGTCCAATTATGATAGGAAAGTGGAGATGGGGTTGAGTTGAACTTCCAATGCTTGCATCATTCCTTTGTGGTGTGGTCTCCACAATGTATGCTTAGTGTTTATTATTTAGGTTTAATTTTTAGGGTTTAGGGTTCAAAGTTTTAGTTCAATGTTTAGGGTTAATTGTTTAGGTTTTGGAATTTAGGTTTTAAGGTTTGGGGTTTATCTAGTTTTAGGATTTAGGGTCTATGGTTTTGGGTTTGAGGTTTTATGGTTTTACGTTTGTGGTTTAGGGTTCACCTTTCAAGTTTTAGGTTTTATTGCTTACAGTTTCAATATTAGGTTTTAGTGTTAAGGGTTTAGGGTTTAAGGTTTTGGGTTTGGAGTTTGGGGTTTGGGGTTTGATGTTTAGGGTTTAAGGTTCATGATTTTAAATTTTGTGTTTAAGGTTTAGTGTTTAATATTAAGGGTATAGGGTTAATTTTTTATGGTTTAGTGTTTAGGACTTAGGATTTTAGGCTTATGGTTTGGGCTTTAGGGTTAAAGGCTTAAATTTTAGGTTTTAGGGCTTAGGGTCTATGATATAAAGTCTAGGGTTTAATGTTTTAAGGTTTTATGTTTAGGGTCTAGATTTTGAGGTTTATGTATTATTGTTTTGGGTTTAGGGATAATGTATTAGGGTAAATTTTTCAAGGTTTATGATGTTTATGGTTTAGGCTTAGGGTTCAAGATTCAAGGTTTATGGTGTTTAGGGTTTGGGGTTTGGGTTTTAGCGTTAATGGTTTAGGTATAAATGGAGTGTACTAGGGTGATTAGTTAAATTTGTGTCTGGTATGAGTGATTGTATCACAAATATATGAGTATGTCATGTATGAGTGATAACATACCTACATATAGTACTAGGTATGGGGTAGATGTAATATATGAATGACTGTATCATTATTATAAGTATGTTATAGATTGAATTCTATAGGATAGACATTTATGCATATTGATAAACCCATTGATTAAAAAATCAATGAATTATTTAGGAATTCATCTTGAATCCACCTTCAATACTTTTACACATATGTCCCTAGTCACTGCTTTCTCTATATAGGTTAGAATGATCCCTATCCTTTTAAGATATGGCTTAGCTAATCCCCCTCTCCTTTATATATATATATATATATATATATAGATGATAAGTCAATTTATGGTTTATGGCTCAAGATTTAGGATTTATAAATGTAGGGTTCAAGGTTTATGGTTAAAGGTTAAAGATTCATAGCTTAGGGTTTAGTGTATAGGGATTAGCATTTAGGGTTAAAGTTTTAGTGTTATGGCTTAGGGATTAGGATTTAGAAATTATTATTTATATTTTATGCTTAAAGGCTTAGGATTTAAGGTTTATGGCTCAAGGGACCAAGATTTTAGCTTTTAGGGTTTTTGCTTGGTTTTTGGGGTTAGGGTTTTGGGTTTATGGTTTCACACTTAGGATTTAGGGTTCAGGGTGTAAGATTCATGGTTTTAGTCTTAGGGGTTTGGTTGAGACTTTGGGGTTTAAATTTTTGTTTTTAGTATTTAGGGTTTGGGATTTAGTATTTTGGAATTAGGGCCTAGGGTTTATGATTTGGGTTTTAGTGTTTATGTTTTATAGTTTATAGTTTATGGTTTGGGGTTTTAGGTTTAGGGTTAAGGGTTTAGGTATTTAGGTTTAGTGTTTAAGGTTTTGGGTTTTTTATTTTTGATTTGGGTTTAGAATTTTTAGTTTAAGAATTAATGTTTAAGGTTTATGATTTATGGTTTATGGTTTTAGGCTTGGGGTTTAGAGTTAAGGGCTTAAATTTAGGTTTTAGGGTTTAGGATTTTAGGATTATGGTTTGGGGTTTAGGGTTAAGGTCTTACATTTAGGTTTTAGGTGTTAGGTTTTAGGGTCTAGGGTATAAAGTATAGGGTTTAATGTTTTAATTTTATATGTTTAGGGTCTATAGTTTAAGGTTTATGGAATATTGTTTTTGGTTTAGGGCTGATGTATTATGGTTAAGGGTTCAAGATTTAGGGCTTAGGGTCTAGGGTTTAGGTATATTATTTAGTGTTAATTGTTTAGGGTTTATAGCTTAGGGTCTAGGGTTTAGAGTTTAGGTTTCAATGTTTAGGGTTTAAGGTTTAGTGTTTAGGGTTTGGGGTTAATAGTTTAGGTGTAAATGGAGTGCATTAGGGTTATTAGTTGCATTCATGTCCAATATGAGTGACCATATCACAACCACAAGAAGATGTCATGTATGGGTGATTGAATACCTACATGTAGTACCACATATGTGGTAAATGTAATATATAAATAATTGTATCATTATTATATATGATATAGGTTGCATGCTACAAGCTATTCATTTATTCATATTGATATATCTATTAATTAAAGTTCATTTTCTAAGTGGAGAACAAGGTTGTTAAGAAGATTCTAAGGCAAAGATTAAAAAACTCCAAGTATAGTACATCTCCAACATTATTGATTTAGTATAAACCTCTTAAGAAGGTCCAATGTTATTATATAAAAACTATAGAATGCTTACAAGTAAAGTGATTCAAATCATTTGATAGTTAAGCCAAGTCAATATCCTTCCAAGTAAGCAGATTAGGCCATTTGGACCTAAAGAGTAGAGTTTCCATTGAATTCTAATTCTTAAAAACACAATAAAGGAAATTGGTTTCTTATCCTCAGAGATAGTCTCCAAACATCTTAATAAATATTTATAAAAATCATTTGATGAACTTAGATTAATAACACCTTTTCAATACCAAACACACCTATACACAATATTGTAATAGTGCTTAGGACTTAGTCAACTTTTTGGGCACTTTGGTGATCTAATTAGTATTTTGATCTTATGTAAAGACACCTATGAGTATTGTATCATTGTCTTGATATTTTCATTGAGTTTTTGAAGTGAATGAGCCCAAAAAACAAGGTATTTTTAGACCTCCTTGTATTAAGTCCTTAAGAGGTAGAATTTGGCCTAATAGGCCTATAAAGGGTAGAGTTGTTGTCATTTGATTTTTGAGTTGAAGTTATTCATGCACTAATTAGCTTGAGTCAAATAATTAGCAAAAACTTTATATTATTGTTTAAAGAAGTGAGGATGTATAATTGAGTACTTTAGAAATCAAAGAAGGGTTTTGCTTGAAGGTAGATTACTATCTTGGGACTAAGTACCCTATTTTAAGTCATTGAAATTGTCTTTTGATTTGAATACAAATTCTAAGAAGTCAAGAGGTAATATAAAGAATAAGGTCATTCATCTTTCAATACCAATACTCAGAAGACCTTTTGTGATAGACCAAGAGATAATTTATGGTTAGGAAGAGACCTAATTGCAAGCAAGTTTCTAGAGGACCTTGAAGTAGACTAGGTTGAGTAAGTGGAGAACTTAATTTGACACCAATAGGAAATAGTAAATATCAAGATATGGATTATGTATTTAGGTAGGGAATACTCCTTGAGATCAAGCTATGGCTTAGTTATTTAATTAGGTAGAGCATACTCAAGTAGATAAAGTAGATAAAGAATACTTAATAGATAAAACAAACATGTAATCCTTAATGGTATATATATATATATATTAAATACATTACATGATTTCTAACCTTGTTTCTCATTCTATCTTCTAATCCTAAAATTTTGAAAACTAAGTATTGACTGGAATGGAATTTGATAAACTAACTTCTAAGTGGTAACTCTTATAGGTCTGTAATCAATTTCAAAAGATGTTAAGTGGACCTAATTTGTTATATTTAGTAAAATACATTTAATTTTATGTTATATTTTATATTCTTATCCTTAACATTTATTTTATTAAATATATGCTTGCAAAAACAATACCTCTAATTGCAAAACAAACACAAAAATACATGGCTTTCAAAAATCTAATTGCAAAACAAAAAAAATACATGGCTTTTAAAGTGCCCTTTATAAATGGCATACAACCTTTGTAAAGGGCATGTGTCCTTTGCATTCCAAAGGGCGTACACCCTTTAGGGTTGAGACTAACCCTTTCATAATTTTTCTTTGGTTTTTTTTTAAAGGTGTACACCCTTTTTAAAAGGGTGTATGCCCTTTACATAAAATGGTTTGTATTTTTCATTGTGTCATGTTTTTTGTCCACCAAATTTGTGCATCTACCCTAGTATAATCTACAAGCTAGTGGCCAAGAGTCTATCTTGAAAATTTAAAATTGTATAAATGGACGATTTTAGATAATCTGGACTTATGTCCCTAAATTAGATGGTAGATAATCTTTGAAAATGAATAGTTTTTGGGTTTTGACCAAGTTTCACATGGAGAGTATGGTAATAATTTGGTATTCCCCATTTATTATAATAGAGAGAATTTTAAATTTTAAAATTTTTAATAGTGTCGGTGTATTATTGATATTTATTTTTTAGTTGGATTATAGATAAGTCTAAGTTATCTAAAATAGTCCCTATACCATGAGTGCATATTCATAACATTGTAGTTCATCCTCCGTCAATATGGTGGATTGAATGAAAGTGGCCTATTGAGACACCCTTCCTCTTGTACAAAACCTAGTTAATTTATAAACTCCTTTCTCCTCAAAATATTCAAGTTGATGCTCTCAATGCCAAGTGGAAAGTTAACTCCACATATCAGGTTTGGAAAATAAGGTTTGAATGTGTGTGTGTGCTACCATTATTGATCCCAACCATCACACTTCCTTTGATGTATTCTTCACCATGAGATTTTGATTGGCACCTGATTGGTTCATATTGGAATGACTAATCCTATTTTATCAGTTTATAAACACCCAAAATCTCAAAAACATATTTTTTTGTTATGAAATCATGCCCAATTGGCCTAGCTTTGGATACACAATCTTTTCAAACCCTTCCATCCATAAATGTCTACATGGAATATGGTGCTTTTATGGGACTTGGTCATGATTCCTACAAAATTTAGAATATATTTCAACCTGATATTCTCTTTCAATGATGGAAAAATATAAATAATGTTATTTTTTATCATGATACTCTATAGGATTACTTTTGTATATCTAACATGGTAAATGTTATAATGAATGTTATTATTTAGATACAAGATCAAGTTGAGAAAATGCTTCTTGAGGTGGAACACCTCAAGACTTTAATAATTCATTGGGGGAGTGTCCTTTGTGTTGTTATTTAAGTCCCACTTGACTTTCCTTATATTTATTTGTACCCATAGGACTATGGATATAAATAATAAGAGAGAACTCATTCATAGAGAAGATGTTGTGGTGACTCCTCTCACTAGAATTTTTCAACACCGCTAGTGAGTCCTCTTGTTTGTGGTGGTTTGGGGTGGTTAGTACCTCTAAAATGGAAGTTCCATTAGTTAGTGATTTCCATTCCTCCCTCTAAGAAGGATATTATTGATGATAAAGATAGAGAGAAGGAAATAGATGGTTGGGATCCTATACTTGATATGACATACTTGTTAACCAAAATTTTACCCCAGGTCAGATTGGGTTAAACCCTACAAGTTCAAACTTTCCATTAGGTCCACTAGGTTTGAAAATGGTCACCATGATCCTAAATGAGGTCAATTCATATCTTGAGGGTCATACAACATGTTTAAGACTTTGTCATATTTGTCCATTTTTTTTAATGTCCTTTTAGGCCACCTTTTAGTCATTTTAAGGAATTGTACATGTTTTATCAAAAAGAAAAATATTTCAAGAATCAAGCTAACATACCAATTGTCAAATAAGTAATAGGGAAGGCTTTAAAACTAAAATATTGTAGGTCCAACATAAAATAGAAGAATATCACCTTCAAAAATTTAGTTTCAAATTTTTGTATAGATTGAGGTGACTCATCTATAGGTGTGAATTATTCAAGAAGGTATATTGTCATCCCTACAAGTAATTTTTAGGATAATGTGGTTAAAAAATATCCAAAATTGATAAAAACCTTCTTCTCTCTCCTATTGCTCCCTTGGACAATTCATAAAGGGTCAATAATTTTCATTTGGTATAGACTGGAGAAGAGGAGTTGGATTGAGTAAACTTAGAGGATGTTAGGGATCCCTATATTATTCCATTTTATGGTCATATTTTTTGGATTGGTGGCATGTACTTTATTAATAATCATTAATATTGGTGGTACCTCCAAACTACCTATGCAACCTGAATGGCTTGGTCTTTATCATCTGATTGCACTTTGGAGATTGGTCTATGTGAACCAAGTAATGCATTAGACTTAAAAATTATATTCACTAATGTTGTGTTGACTTCAACCTGTTTTGTCATGTGTGGCCATGGAAGATAGGCAGAATCATCCCCTTGTGCTAGAAGTGAACACAAATGAAAGCTAAGAATAGAGTTTTGATAGTTGTAGAGTTTATCCTTCTATGATTGGATTAAAGTCAAGGATAATACACTTGTTTTTAACCCCTTAGATCATGGTTGGTCATATTATCCATTAAAGGTTTGTATTGAGGATATCTCAAGGGTGATAGACCAATATGGGGTTAAATATCAAACACCTGAGATCAATATTCATAGATTGGAAGAAAGGTACAAGGTACAAAGTTGAATAAATTTTTAGAATTGGAAGGTTTACCTTATTTTATTCAAAAAGGTAATTTTCTCCACATAGTGTCATCTCATGGTGAAAACCTGTGAGGTCTAGGTAAGCCTAATAGATTCATTCTTATAGCCTAGGCCTAGAGGTAACATATTAACATAAGAAGAGGTTGTTAGGTTAAGAGATAATAATGGTTTAATGGGATTTTAACTCAGTCAAGATAGTAATGGAATTAATTATATAATCATAGTGTTAAGAAGCCAAAATGAACGTAGAACATTGCAAGTAACACCTATAATACATTGATGGTAAAGGGATAATTACATGGTATCAAGGCAAAAATGAGTCCATTTAGGTGTGAGATGGTCCTAGTGACCTTAGGATAAACCAAAAGTTTTAAACACAATGGTTAAACATGTATCATCACCTACAAAAATCTCTTGACTTTCCTAATGATCACCTATAGTTTGACACATGAGATAGACTAGCCTTAAGCTAATGAAAGATGCAGGTTTGGTTGGTAGGCAGAGGTGTAAGATGGATATTAACATGTATATATCACTCTTAGAGTGATAATTTCACACTTATATGTGATTATTAGAGGCAAGGATGAATAGACTATGGTTGGGCAAAGGTTCTTAAGCCCTATTGAATCTAGTAATTCACACACAATCATGTGTATAGCTAGTATGTGAGATGTCTATTTAAATGATAAAGTGGCTACCTCAAGCTAAATAAAGTATACAAAGAGATCATGAAATTTGATTAAGTCACTCAAATAATCATCCTATTATTTAATGAATCTCATGTGAAGGTAGGTACATAATCAATACTGCCATTATGCCAACTAGCTTAAGACACCCCACAAGCAATGCAACTTAAAAACCTAGTGCATTAATGGTAAAAGGATGAATAGTAGAGTCTTAAGGAATTATGGGATGATGTGTAAGATTTAATTAGAGGTGAATAAGTTTTGAGGAGGTCCTACATTTACTGTGACCATTCATAGGTGGTCACATACTCAGAAAACCTAGTATATGCCTATGAGACCTAGAATTAGGCATGAATCTCAAGCTTCTAACTTCAATCCTATGATTATGTGATCTTCCCAAATAATGTGAGAACTTTCATGGGATAATGGAAGGTTTACGAGACTCATTATTTTATAGAGGACAACTTAGATTGGCCATTTTTGGCCTCCATTTGTCTCAGGGGTGTCTAAAATGCATAGCTAGCTACCCAAGAGACAACTTCTTTCAATCCCACCTATACAAACAAGATGCATGGGGTCTTGAAAAATTAATTAAATTTGAGGTGGATCATGTAATTGATATTAGGGGTCTAACCTATATGAACCATTACTAAGAACCTAAACTACCTAAAGCTCTCATAGGAGCTCGATGAGAAAGAGATGAATAGAAATGCATCAAGAAGGGGTAAATTGGCATGTAAAATGATTTGTATCTACTTTTAACTCTCTTAGTCTACCAAAATCAATTATTACATACCATCATTTATACAGATACATCAAATTCTATGTTTTATGTAAGATTTGAGGTGATTTGAAGGTGCAAAAAGGAATAGATGGGTGAAATCCATGGTGAAATGTGTGTGGAGATGTGTTATAACTCATTAGACCCCATTATCACCTCAATCATGTATGGATACCCCTATGATAAGCTAATTATTATAAGCAATCTTAGATAGATTAGTAAAAAGCAAGGTAATTACCAAGTTGAATATGAGAAGTATGGTTTTGAGTCATCTTGAGGTCAACATGATAGACTAGATAACATAGAATTTATAAAGATTCATCTCACATCTATGAAATTAACTCTCTTTAGTATGTGCAAGTCACCTTAGTGATAATTTTGAGAGTTTAGGCCAAGAGGGCTAGTGAGTTACTGTAAGGAAGTAAATAACAAGTGGAAAAGAGAAGATTATCCATTGGAGAGGTGCATAATGACCTACACCAATCATGTTTCCACCTTCTTAAGTTAGTGCATATGTGTTAATGAACACCAAGGCAATTCTATAAAGTTATTAGACTCCTCATCAAGAAGAGTAGTTTCAAGAAGGATAATGAAGTATCCCTACACCAACTTCAGGAGGAGTTATATTTTAGAAATACACTTATCTAATAGAACCTCATGATTTATTTTATAAATCTTTCTCTTGCATTGAAACTACTCTTCAAGACTTGACACTTAGCATTGTGACTCTCCAACATCACTCTTTCTCTCTCTTCTCCTATTGCTCTATATATTGAAGCCATTTTGGCATTGTAAAGAATCTAAAATTGGTATGGATAAGCCCTACTAGTTTGACCTCTTGTTTTGCCTTTGAATAGATTTATTAAGCTAGTTTAGTCTCTAAAATTCTTTCCTAATTATGTTAAGTAGTCTATTTGGATGACAAGTGATGATTGTTTCTCTTTGCTTCCATTCTACTCTTGCATGTATTGTGTAAGTAGTATTTCTTATAACATATCTCATGAAGTGAAGTGTATTTAAAGTGTGAAGAAGATTAGTAGTGCCTAATATCATACCTTTTATTCATCTAGCTTTATAAATTTATAGAAATCTACCTTCATGTAGAAATATTGTTTCTAGAATAACCTTGAGTTTAGATCAGTTTTAGTAAGTTGCCTTCATAGTGTAAGTTCAAGTATGTTTGTGGAGATGTACTTAGTGTATCAACTCCTTTAGTATAGGTTACTTTCATGTTTCTTCCACCCTTTTCACCCTAATAAGTGATTATGTTAGTTTATTTAATAGCCTAAATGAATATATCAAGGGAGTTATCCCATAATCTAGAGATCTATATCTTGTAGCTCAATATGTCTATATTCAGAGATATTTCCATGTTATCCAAAATTTTATAAGGTCTGATTGAATTATCTAGGGTGAAAATTTTGGCTATAATAGTTTTGGCACACCTAGTGGGACATGTGGTCTAACAAGGTTGTTTAAGGTGGATGTTGGTCTTGACAACGAAGAGGATTTAATAGTCTACTTCCTATAGTATCTTAAAACTCTAGTAATTGACTCTTGGTTACATACTAGTGCATTATTTCATGCCTAAGGTAGACATAAGATCTTATACTAAAGGCAATCCTTTTGATTTCCAAGAGCTTCCTTATTATTCAATTAAAGGAAATAGATATTCTAACACCCATCCTTACCCAAAGAGATCCTACCTTGCTCATAGACTTATAAAAAGGATTTTGATTGGTCTAATATTTCAAAATCCTAAAGATATCATGGTAATGAATCTACCTTTTTTTTATTTCAATGGCTATAGTCTTCTAAGACTTGCCCATTATGATGGCATTCCCATATCAGCTCTCAAAAGTGTCTCTTCATATACAAGTGAGACTACCATTACTCCTATTGAACACATTAGAAACATTTTCAACTTCTACAATATACATCATATCATTTATGAGAATATATCCATTAGGTTGTTGGATGTTTATTTCAAGGGGAAGGCTCTTGATTGGTATGGTACTTTGGATCCTGATTCTATCACTACATGGGTTGAATTAGGTGATGCTTTGAGGAAAAGGTTTGAGGACAAGAGTGACAACTTATCATTGATGGAGCATCTAAACAACATAAGGAGAGCACCTCAAGAAGCTATTAAATACTTTAACACAAGGTTTCAAAATACATGGGATAGGATCCCGATCTTGGTAATACCTACTACACATCATGCTTTCCTTTATAATCTTAAGGCTTTTGAAAGTGATATTTTTATGATGGTATAATCTATGGGAGGGGATACATTTCCTAATGCCTATGAAGTGGATATTAGAGCTAATAACTATTTGATTTAGGTTGTGAATATTTATTTAATACCCCATATGCCTCTATTACTTGATTTATAAACCTCTACCCGTGTTGTTGCTCCCATCCCTACACCAAAACATAAGCAAGTTACCCCTAGTCAATGAAGTAAATATAATGAGGTAGAAAGAGTGAAGGATCTTGAACAAGAGATTTTAGGTCTCAAGAATATTATACAAAAAAATCAATGGAGACCTTTCCAAATCCCCTATCAACATAATCAGTCCTATCCAAACTATCAAGGCAATAGACCACCCTTTCAAGGTCATCTTCAAGGTCAAGGGTATCTAGTTCAAAGAAAATCATATAATGGTTATAATCCCAATTCTCCTTACACCTCAAAATCACTAGTGCCTACTCAAAATAACCTTGATCAAGAACATGAGGGTTAGCCTCCATGGGATCAACCTCATGATCCATCTACCTATGATAATGATTCCTTTAATAAAGCTTTCATGGCACATTTGGGAACAATGCTAGCCATGAATCTAGCTAAGGTACCTAGTGAAGGAAAGAAGAGTGCTCAAGTGGATCCTAATTTAGTCAATTGGCAGAAAGAAGACTCATACATTGTGAATTACCAAGGATAATCAAGTAAAGACTCAAGTCCTATAGCTTCAAACACAAGGTCAAAGAGAAAGGAAATTGAAGAGATTTAAGGGGATGGTAATGGTCCATCAATGAGATTTCAAACACTCCAAGGGGTAGGAATGTCTGATGTATTCCAAAATTCACAATTAGATCAAAGAATTCATAATTCTAAGAGTTATTTCACCCCTTAGAATTCTCAAGTTATAGGCAACATATTCCTATTAGTGGACAAGCTAAGGTTAGTGTCTTTTTCACTAACATTGTAGAGTAGATAAATAAGGCTCATGTAAGTGTATCAATGTGGGATACACTATCAATACCTAGACAAGTAGACTTTCTCCAAGAAAAGCTATCTAAACTCAGCATGACAACCAAGTAGCCTAGTGGGAAAGGGGCAGCCTTGACAAACACATTAAAGCATAGTGAGGGACAAATAAACAAAATTGAGAAAGTATATAAACCTCCTCCATTTTATCTCTTTATCATCATTGGAGATACTTTATTTCACAATTGTTTAATTGATAGTGGAGTGAGTACTTCAGCCATACCAAAACAAGTAGTTGATAAGTTAAATTTGAAGTATGAGTCTCATTCCAAGGGAGTGTTACAACTAGATGGGTCAGCTACCAAGACAATTGTAATAATCAAATGTTTGAAAAAAATTATTCATGTTTGTCCTACATTCACTATTTTTCAATACATTGTGGTTGTGGATGTACCACCTCACTTTGTCCTTTGCTTGTCAAGAGATTTTACTACTAAGATTAGAGGATACTTGAATTTAGATTGGTCCTATATGAAAATTAAGACTACATATGGTGCTAAAGTGTCAATCAAATCTGAACCTCTATCTAAATTTTATGTAGAGCCATATGTGCTTTATACATCAAACATGAATTGCAATATTAGTGATGAAGAAGATCATCCTAGTGATCAAGAACCTATAACACCTCTTGAAGGCATATCTAACTTATACCTTAATGAATGGGGAGTTGAGAAGTATGGATATGATCCATATGAGCATATTGAAAAAATAGGTCTTGGTAAATACATCCTCCGTGAATAATGTGATAGGTCTCTTGAGGCAAATTCTGATAACACTCCAAGACAGGATTCATGGGGAAACTACCTTTTGCACATAGATGATGATGTTAATATTCCATCTATAATAGAGAATGATAGTCCTAGTGAGAATTCAATTCTACTTGAAAAAAAAAAGAATATTCATGAGCATGAACCTCAATAAAATGTATATGATATGTGGCAATAATAGGTCAATCATGATTATGAGATCAATCATGCACCTAATGAGTAAAAATAAGAGTGTGGGATCTATAATAAGTATCAAACAACTTTGGTAGACTATGAAGTGTTTGGTAAACTAGAAGACAACTTTAATGACTCCTAAAAACAAACATATCATGATTCAAGTACACTTAAAGTTGAGAAGGGTTTCATGACTCCCAATGATCAGATTGAGGGGTGCTAAGTGGACATGATAAAGGTCAAGCAAGTTGTAAAGTCAAAGAAACATGTATGAAAGCTATATGGAGTGTTCATGATATTTATAAGTGTTCTAAGTGATACACTTTTAGTTAGTAGATGCTCCAAAAATTACAAGTCATTTGATTATCTTTATAAGCAAGTTTTCATTAACAAACATTCATCATATGATGGTTTGTTCTCATGGAGTAGTAGTGATTCTAGAAACATTGTCTTTGACCTTGGTTGAAGTAAATAAGAAGTTGTACTTCACCTCAAGTGTTTTGAGGTCATGTATATATTAGGATAGGTGTGTGTTTTCCATAAGTGTTGGGCACATTGTTTGGTGTGAGTTGTTTGTGTTTTCACTAAGTGCTTAGATAGCACATGTGTGTGTCTTATTATATTATTTTGTGTGTTTTTTAATTTTTGTGTGGTGGTGTGATTTTTGAGTCTTTTCATAGGCATATCAATGTCAATTTTAGCATATGAGTGACTCCATTTCTCAAGAGAAATACAAGGAAACTAGTCTTTATCATAACAAATCATGCTACCCTTGGAAATTGCCAAAATGTTTACCAAAATTCTACCCCAAGTCAAATTAAATCAATTCCTACATGTTTAAAATTTCCATAAGGTCATCTAGGTTTGAAAATTATCACCATGGTCCTAAATGAGTTCAAGTCATACCTTGAGGGTCATACAACATATTTTAGCCTTTGTCATATTTGTCCATTTGTCTTAATGTCCTTTTAGGCCACCTTTTGGTCATTTTAAGGAATCATATATGTTTTATCAAAAGGATAAATGTTTAAAGAAGATATATAACATACTTTATGTTAGATAAGGATCAGGGAAGGCTTTGAAACTAAAATATTGTAGGTCTAATGTAAAATAAAAGATCGCCTTCAAAAATTGAGTTTCAAATGTTTGTACAGATTGAGGTGACTCGTCTTTAGGTGTGAATGCTTCATGAAGGTATCTTGACATCCATATGTGTCATTTTTAGTCTCATATGGTTTCAATAGATCTAAATTTGATAAAACTCTTCTTCTCTCTCTTATCACTCCCTTTGATAGCTCATATAAGGTCAACAATTTTCATTTGGTACAGACTAGAGAAGAGGAGTTGGAGTGAGTGCACTTGGATTATGTTATGGGTCTCTATGAGAATCCATTGTATGGTCATAGTTTTAGGATTGGTGGCCTATTATTTATGAAAAATCATTAAGATTATTGGTGCCTCTAAACAACATATGTAACCCTAATGGCTCAATTTTTCTCATTTGATTACACTTTGGAGATTGGTCTATGTGAACTAAGTAATGAATTAGACTTGTAGATCATATCCAGCCATGTCATGTTGACTTTAACCTAGTTTGACATGTATGTCTATGGAAGATAGGTATAATCATCCCCTTGTGCTAGAATGAACACCAATGAAATCTGAGAATAGTGTTTTGATAGTTGTAGAGTTTATCCTTATGCGATTGGATTAAAATCAAGAATAATAAACTTGTTTTCAATCCCTTAGATCATGGTTGGTTAGATTCTCCATTGAAGATTTATATTAGAGAGATTTCAAGGGTGATAGTCTAATATGGGATAAATATCAAACACTTGAGATCAATATTCATAGATTAGATGAAAGGTACAAGGTACAAAGTTGAATAAAGTTGTAGAATGGGAAGGTTTACCTTTTTTTTTTTAAAAGGGATTTTTTTCCACATAGTGTCATCTCATGGTGAAATTCTATGAGGTCTAGGTAAGCCTAATAGCTTTGGTCTTATATCATAGGCCTAGAGGTACATCTTAGCATAAGAGGAGGTTGTTAGGTCAAGAGAGAATTATGGTTGAATGGGATTTCAACTTAGTCAAGATCCTAATGGAAGTACTCATAGAACTACAGTGTTAAGAAGCCAAAATGAACTTAGAACATTGCAAGTAACACCTATAGTACATTGATAGTAAAGGGATAATTACATGGTATCAAGACAAAAATGAGTCCATTTGGTATGAGATGGTATTAGTGACCTTAGGAGAAACCAAAAGTTTGAAACACAGTGCTCAATCATGTATCATTACCTACATAAATCTCTTGACTTCCCTAATGAGCACCTATAGTTTGACTTAGGAGATAAACTAGCCTTAAGCTAATGAAAGATGCAGGTTTGGTTGGTAGGTATAGGTGTAAGATGGATATGACCATGTATAAATCACTCTTAGAGTGATAATATCACACTTCCATGTGATTCTCAAATTCAAGGATGAATATATTAATGTTTGGCAAAGGTTCTTAAGCCCTCTTAAATTTAGAAATGAACACACTAGCTTGTGTATGGCTGATATGTGAGATGTCTATTTAAAAGATGAAGTGGCTACCTCAATCCCAAGAAAGTATACATAGATATCCCATAAGGTGGTTCAATAACTCACATAAGCATCCTAATACTCAATTAATCTCATGTGAAGGCAAGTACATAGTCAGTACTACCATTAGGCCAACTAACTTGAGACACCCCATAAGTAATGCAACTTGCAGACCTAGTGCATTAATGGTAAAATTATGAATGGTAAAGTCTTAAGGAAATATGGTATGATGTGTAAGATTTAATTTATATTTAATAAGTGTTTATGATGTTCAATAGTCACTATGACCATTCATAGGTGGTCATATACTCAAAAAACCTAGTATATGCCTATGAGACCTAGAACTAGGCATGAACCTTAGGATTATAACTTCACTCCTATGATCATGTGATCTTCCTAATAAATGTGGGAGATTTCATGGGAGAATGGAGGTTTGATAAGACTCGTTAGTTTGTATAGAACAACTCAGATTGGCCATTTTTGGCCTTAATTTATCTTAGGGGTTCTAGAATGCATAGCTAGCTACCCAAAAGATCATTTATTTATCTCACACCATAAAAAAAAGATTCATGGTGTTTTGATCAGTTAGGGAGAGTTGAGGGAGGTCATGTACTTGGAATTAGTGGCATTGGTTCAAAGTTTAGGGGCCTAACCTTTATGAACCATTGTTAAGAACCTAAACTACCTAAAACCCTCATAGGATCCTGATGAGAAAGAGATGAAGATAAATGCATAAAAAAGGGTTTAATTGGATTGGAAAATATTTGTATATACATTTAAATCTCTTAGGATCCCCATCACTCAATTATTTTGTACCATCATTTGTACAGATGGGTCAAATTCTATGTTTTCTACAAGATTTGAGGTGATTTGAAGGTGCATAAAGGAATAGATGGGTGGAAGACATGGTTGAAGGTGTGAAAATATGTGTTATGTCTCCTTAGATCCAATTCTCACATCAATCATATATGGATACCCCTCTACTAATCTGATTGTTGTAGGCAATCTTGGATAGAATAGTAAGAAATAAGGTAACTACTAAGTTGAATATGAGAAGTATGGTTTTGAGTCTTCTTGAGGTCTACATGATAGAATAGAGGAAAAAGAAGTTCCAAATATGCATATCAAATATTTTTAATAAAATATCTTGGGTATGTGTAAGTCACCCTAGTGACAAGTGTGAGAATTAGGCCTAAAGGGTTGGTGAGTTACTACAAAGAAGTAAATAACAAGTGGTAAAGAGAAGATTATTAGTTGAAAGGGTGAATATTGACCTAAAAAAATGATGTTTCCACCTTATCAAATTAGTGCATATGTTTCCATGACCTTCAAGGCAGCTCTAGATAGTTAGTGGACTCCTCTTCAAGAAGAATAGTTTAAAGAAGGACAATGAGGTATCCCTATACCAACTTTAGGAGGATGTTATATTTTAGATAAACACTTGTACAAGATAACCTCATGATATATTTTATAACTCCTTATTTTTCATTGTAACTGGTCTTCAAGACTTGATACTTGGCATTATAACTCTCCAAAATCACTCTTTCTCTCTCTTCTCCTATTGCTTTATATATTGAAGCCATTTTAGCATTGTAAAGAATCCATAATTGGTATGGAAAAGCCCATCTATTTTGACATATTTTTTAACCTTTGAATAAAGTTATTAATCTATTTTAGTCTCTAAATTCTTTCTTGAGTATGTCAAGTAGTTTACTTGGATGATAAGTGATGATTGCTTTTCCTTGCTTCCATTCTGCTCTTGCATGTATTATGTAAGTAGTATTTTTTCTAACAGGTCTCATGAAGTGTAAGTGATGGTTAGGTGTATTTTAATTTTGAATAATATTAGTGGTGCCTAAGATCGGACCTTTTAGTCATCCACATTTATAAATGCATGGCAATCTGCCTTCATGTATAAACACTTTTGCTAGAAGAACTGTGAATTGAGATCAGTTTTAGTAATTTTCCTTCATAGTTCAAGTTTAAGTATGTTTTTGGAGATATCCTTGGTGTATCACCTCCATTAGTATAGGTTAATTTCATGTTTCTTCTTCCCTTTTCACCCCAATAAGTGATTAGCCTAGTGTAGTTGATAGCCCAAACAGACAGATCAAGGAAGCTAGCCCATAATCTAGAGATATATCTCTTGTAACAATATGTCTATATTCAAATATAATTCCATGTTATCTAAAATTTGAGAAGGTCTGATTGTCTTCTCTGAGCTACAAATTTGGGTTATAATAATACACTCCTACAAGAAATGGTTGGGGGTTGGGGAGACAAACTTGATGATCATTTGCCTCCTCCACCACTAATTGTTATTTCTCCCATTGCCTAATGTTATCTTTTATTACGTTATTTCCTTCATATGGATATAGTGAAGACTCAAGGAAATTTACTGATAAAAAACATTGAATAACCTCTTTTATTGACTCCTTGCTACCATTTCTAAGCATATAAAGTTATGTTTTGTACTCTTCTTTATTAAATAGTAATAAAGGAATATGATGTGCATTTGTTTAAGTTTTATGAAAAAAATATTATTTTATGAATAAGTTAGAATCATGTACTTCTATTATTTTTTTGTCTTTAATATTAATTAGGTGTGTTCAGATAGCAGGGAAAAATCATGAGTTGTAAGTAACACAACCAACCCAAAAAAAAATGTAACAATTTACTATGGTATCCCATAACAACTATGGGGTTGATGGTTTCAACCCATAACAACCAATTTATTTTGTATCAATTGGATATATAATTGGTGAGAACATGACCATCAAAAACATTATTGATGGAGCCCATAAAAACTAAAGGCACAATAGGATCGACCCATAACAATAGTAAGATAGTTGTTCTAGCCTATAACATAATCATAACAATTAAATCACAATGCCATGTTGATATGGTTGCTGAGTTATGGTGGTTAGTTGATCATGAAGATGGATCCTATAATTTGGAAGGAACATATCAATAATTAAATATGTCATTTACACTTCCTTCTCTATGGATTGTGCTTCTCTATTTTTGTAAACACACAACTAATTGTTATGTTCTCTATTGAAATTGATTGGTTTGTCATATAGTATGAATAAGTTGTCTCTCTATATTCTTTTGAAACTAGATGTAAAAAATAAACCTTCCTCCTCTATTTAAGATATGATGGCAGAAAATATGAATAATGAAGTTTTGAATATTGAAGCAAATATAAGATAGAGAGTACAATATGAATTCTTTGTAATATTTTATTATAGCAATACTCATATTGATATAAGATCCTTTATTTCAGGAGAAATTGGTTTGACATAAAGAAATAGATTTCAAGGGAAGGATTGGAATTCAACTCTAATTGAGGATGGTCCCCTTGCAAGGACTTATGGTCAAGATCTTGATCCATTATTCCACTTGTTATTTCTACTATGTGAATAGTAATGTTTCCTGTTGAAGTTTATAGGTGTGTTTAGTTTCTTAAGTGGATTTAGTAAAGGAATTCAATACTTGTGTAAGCATTCTTAATTTTCCTCAAGAAGATTCCAACCCATAGGTCAATAATTCATTTCATTTCTATCAAGTGTGATTGTATTTCCAACAATTGTGATTTCCTTTCCAACAATTTATTTTTATGTAACTTATTTTATGCAAGAGTTTTTTCCTACATGCAACCTATAGTTCCTCAATAGCTATAAATAACTAGTGTTACATATACATTGTTGATAACTTACCAAGTATATGGAACCTAAGTTAAAAATTAGTGAAAGTAGCATAATCAATAAACCAAGTGGTTTCCCCATGGAATACCTCTTTCACATTGTATACAAGTGATTGGACTACGTCAGTTTAATTATCAAGTTCATTTTTATTGTAATTTTGGAACTATTTATATGGACATGTGTCAAACATTATATTTTAATAAGGTTGAGTTAGATTTATTGCTTTCAATTTCCTACTTTCTAGTTTAAAATTTTCTCACTTTCTAGCATAATCTTTTATGTTTTCCTAGATTAAATTTTTTTAATTTACACAAGTTAGAATTAGAAAAAAGTAAAAATATAGTTGAATATTAACCCTATGTAGGAAAAGTCAGGCATAATCATAAATGATTACTAATTGATTTTATGCAATGAAGGTGAGACTATTCAGATAGAATCTCGCCTAGAAGGTTGAACATTTCTATAAGGAAGAATCATCACCTACATCAATAAAATTTAAATAAAAATAACTCCAATAGTTAGTTCATGGCTATCACATGAGAAGTTAGAATAGATAAAAACAAAGAAGTTTTTGGTTGAGTAAGTAAAACAATCCAAAGGTAAGGAAAAAGAGGACCTTCATATCCTTGAGAAGGAAATATTTTCACCATTTCAAAGAGTCCCTATTTGGATTCCCTACACCTATGGATCCAATATTCATCTCCCTCCACTCTTGCCCAAAATCCTCTCTAAAATATCTTAGATCCCTTTTATCCCTAAAAGGAAAGAGAAGTGCTAAAAAACTTGTTAAACCCACTAAACTAGCTAAACAAGACATTCTTTTTGAACTCCTAAAATAATTCCTAAGATGTCCCACCCCATCACCCATAATAAAAAGGTTTTCCTCTCCTTTAAATAAGCATAAATTCCCCATTCACTATGCACCTTGGGATAAAATTAACAAAGGCATTGAAGCATGGGTAGTTGAAATATATAGTTTACAAGTAGTTTAAAAGACTATGGAGGATCAATAAGGAGAAAAATATGTCAATGAAGCCATAACCTTCGATTTTACATCAATGCCCATATGAATATTGCACCCATGAATAATATTCCTCTTTTTGTGTTGTCCAACTTTAAGGGAATGGCTAGTTATGATCTTGACACTTTCCTTTTTGAGTTTGATGTCCTATGTCATAGTTATGACTACAACTAGGATGATCAAAAGATCAAATTATTTCTAGCCACTATCAAGGATGTATCCCTCAGATGGTTTATGGGATTAGGTAGAGATGTGATTCCACAATGCCCAAAATGAAAGATAAAATCCTTTCTCATTTCCAATATCACTATAAAGGGAGGGACTACTCAAGGAATGATGTTTTCAGGATGTCACATAATGAAGATAAACCTTTGAATGATTTCCTTGAGAGATTAATGTTCATATCAAAAAAATATAAATATATTTCATTAGATACTGAATCCATTAAAATAGTATTACTTAAAGTAATTTGAGATGAATGTTTTGAAGTATTATATCTAATGAGACATGTCATGAATGACATTTGAGGAAATCATGCTCTTATGTAGAAACTACTCAAGGTATATGATGAAGAATAACTACAACAAATAAATGTTGCATTCATCATCTACCAAAAAACTCTCACAAAGGGCATTAATTAATCTAATGTAGAACATGAAGCAAGATATAATTAACCATATAGATACATAATTACATACACTTCACACATAAATAAAACATGTAGAAATAAGGCAAGCCTTGATTGTGTATTACTTGGACTGCTACAAGAAAAAAATACATTATAAATGCCATGATATTCAAGTAAAGGTAGTTAGTATAACATAATATAACCCTGAAGTAGTAGAGATTCATGCAATTGGAGGAGACAGAGAGTAGATTTTCTATGTGGCTCTATGGAAATAATGGGTCCAAAGTCCATAAGACTTAGGTGTGTCACCAAATTATGTATTTTTCATTCTCAATTTTTTTTAATACTCCCAATTGGTATGGACTTAATCCTTGTATCCAAATGCCAACCCAAGGAATAAATTAGTCACAACAAAACTACTAATCCCCAACCACTTGGAAATAATATCAAACCCAACCATGGCTACCTCAAAACAAAAATCAATTATGGTAAGTCCCAAACCAAAATCAATAGCATAAATACCCTTAAAACTAATGTCAACAACCATGGGAGGGAAAATTACCACCGTAAAACCCACATGCTAGTTTCTTACAACAACCCAAAAATATGTGTTAATGACTAATAATCAACCAACTCTAATGCCTGATAACCAATCAACCCCTAGAAAAATTTAATTTCCTACCAAACATATGCCAAAATTCAAAATTAAGTTAGTTCAACTAACACAAACTAACTAAATAATGTAATATCCCACTTATTACATAGAGTTACATATGAAGTATAACTTCGTTAAGGGTAAATTATTTAACAACCCACCTCACCTCTAATAATAAAACCTCTTGAATAAGTCCCTAATATTGCCCTTGACACTATCACTAAATTGTAGCTATGTAATCAAAACCCCACCCCTGAACCAAGAACATTTACAAGTCAATAAGGGTATAATAACTCTCCTTTTCCTAAGAGATTAAACCTCCAAAATATATAACAAGAATATGAACTTGATTTTGTAGGATAATTCAAAATTATTTCTGTCAAAATACCCTTATTTTAGGCAATAAATGACATCACCATATACATAAAAGCTATCTAGGAAATGTGCCTAAAGAAACCTAATTAGAAGAGGAAATATACCAAGACTACCCAAGTAGTTGGGAAGCTTATGTATATCATTTTGAAATGTAGTCCCACCCAGATACTCAGATCCAGATAGTTTAGTAGTGTATGTCCATATTTATGGTACCCTCATTGAGAATACCTTAATACACTTATGAGCAACCATTAATGTAAAAACTAAGAAAACCATGCAAAAAACTGGATAAAGGTTTCCATCCAAATCCTACCATTCTAAAAATGGTAGATAGACTAAAAGTTAAAGTGGAAGGAGTTATAGAAGATCTAGTCATTATAATGGATTCATGGGAATAACCCACTAATTTTATCATCTTATAGCCTAAATCTAACTTAGGAGGATATCCTCTTATCCTTAAAATACCATGGATGACTAAAATGATGGATTTATTGGTTGTAGTTTAGGGAATAGGCTAATTTCCAATGGTAATACTACCAAGAAACTAGTTGTCTATCCACCGGCCCAGCCATCATGTGAAGAATAATCTAAATGGGTAGAATATGAGGATAATGAGAAAGTCTCATTGCATTATTTGTGTACTATTAAATGTAATCCATACTTGAAGGTACAATATGATGACACAATCATTTTAAATGCCTTAAAAATAACCTATTAGATCAGTGCACATGCAAATAACCTATTACAATGCCTACCATGTCCCCTCTCCAACATCTTTCCAATAGAGGAAACCTCCAATATTAAGGGAGAAATTAAATATTTTAAT
>JARHVA010000465.1:4302500-4382500 GCA_037957365.1 Torreya grandis | reverse complement strand
ATGCGGATGCCCATAATGGTTTATTTGGTTAGGGAGATTGATAGAATCAAGTGATGATTGGGTAAGGATGATTCCCCCTCAAGAGGGTATTGCAGGGATGAAAGACATAGATGGGCTCTCAAAATGAGAGGAAGGGATGAAAATGTAATAATAGAGGCTAGAATGTTGAGAAGTGTCATTGATGTCAAGGTTGATGTCATTGATGTCAAGATGTATCTAGTGAAGATGCATGGTGAGTGGTCTTTGAGGTATGATCCTGTGTACTTGATGTGACAAGAAATCCATGTGACAAAAGAGAATTTGAAAAAAACCATTATGTTGGTTGATGTTAAGGTCAATGTCATGGTTTAGGTTAGATTGAATTTGTTAGTATTGTCATAAAAAGTTATGATGGTCAAATGAGCATTGAATCATGTTTGATTACTAGTTCTTGAGTACAAGGTGTCTTGAGAAGCCTAGTCTGGACCCTATGAGAAGTTTGCATAGTGAAGCTTGGCGAAGTGAATGAGCACAAGATTGTGATAGGTTTATTATCATTGTGTGATCATGTAATTAAAGTATAGTTACCTTCGGAAGTGTTTCAAGGTCATTTTTTAAGTTTCAAATACTTGAGAAGCCTAGTCATATCATGAGCATGTGCATGATGAGCATGAAGATGTATGTGCAAAGGTATGTGTAGAAATATGACATTATTTGATGAGAATTCAAGGTATGTGATCAATATGTAGAGGCATCAAGGAGAGTTTTAAGGTGAGCCTTTAGGGTTAAGACCTTCAGTCCAAGTCTATAACTAGACTAGTTCTAGACCTTACTTGACCTAATGAGGCATCATGAGCTATTATTATCAAGACATATGAAGGATATATGGATGTATTAAGGAATGAGATAGGTTTTATGGAATTATAATCAGATTTTGAGCATGACATTGAGATGTTGAGATCATAGAAGAAGGCATGAAGGACATATCAAGGCCTAGTGAGATATGAAGACTAGAGTAGAAAGAAAGTGTAAGCCTAATGGGGTATCAAGATCAATTTTCAAGGCAAGTTTGAGTAGGTGAGAATTGAAAAAGGTGAATCAAGTTATTTTAAGCTTAATCATGGATTTTTAGGTTAAGGTTTGTAATAAAATGCATGACAAACTACTTTGAGGTCTCTCGAGTTCACATACGAAGGGTTCTCAACCAAACAAGGATTTTCTTATGTTTGTTAGCTCATTAAACCTTTGTGTGGGAACCTTATCTATTCATGGTAGATAGGAAAGGGTCCTAGATCAAAACTATAGGCTTTTTTTTTTAGAATGAAGGGATATGCTTTATGAATGATTGTTAAAAATGGAAATATGTTTAAACCTCTCTAAAACCCTAACAAGGACCTGATGTGATAAATGTTATTCAAAATAGTTTAGAATGGTCCCAAATGACTAGATAAACTATTGGATCTTGTATTCAAATATCATAGACACCTCCATGTGTGATTGATTTATTATGTTTGTGAGTAGACCCTACAAGAAAGTGTTAGTTTCCCTAAGATTTATTATAGCACTCCAAGTTGACCAAGTTAAAGTATGCAAATGATTGGAGTATGAATCTTGAGAATAATGTTTTGTGTTTATAAAGGTTTATAGATATAATTTGTCCCTCAATTTTTCTAAACCAGTCATCCAAGTTAGCTAGTCATTAATAGGCCTAATGGTGCAAATAGTGAGAAACATAGGCATAAGTGAAAAGTTGATTAGGGATGTGTTCTCATGGAATAGTGATGAAACCAAGTGCATGGATATTTCACTCAAGACTTTTAAGACATGTTCATAATTGGTATAATTTTTAGAGGTTAGTAGTTATAGTGAAAAATTTGCTCATAAGTTGACATGTCTGGTGCAGATGAGACAGTGAGATGTAAGGTCATGAGATTGGTCTAAAAGACCAATATTTGCTATTTGAACATGTTATATTTATACCTAATAATTGTCTAATAATATCATCTACATGAATTTTAAGTCTCTAAAAGTGGTCATACATGTGTCGAATATCATTGTCACCATGACTGTGTTTTAAGGGAAACTAGAAGATCTCAGTAAGCAAGTTGTAGTGATGAGTTGGAGGCTCTTTGCCTTGATTTAAAGTATATAATGCACATGGTGCTATTGTTTTGGACTTGTATGTTTTATCCATGCTTTGTATAAGGTTTTATAATTAGTAAAATTGGTTGAAATTTTGAATCCAAAATGGCTTGTTTTGTTTTGGGCTGATTGTGTATAGTAAGATCAAAAGATTGGTCTATAAGACCAATGTTTGACATTAGACCTTGTATTTTTTGTATTTGAGAGTGGTCTAGAGATTTCAAAGGATATTTTTAAGGTATCATTGGTCATGATAAAAATTATTTCAAGTGTTGGAGATGAATTTGGGGTAAAATTATAATACTTTGTCCAACTATCTGGCCAAAAAAAATTAAAAACTAAATCCTAAAAAATACTTAACGATTTTTTTAAAATTTGGAAAAATGTATATGCACTAGATATTTGTATATATAGTCGAAAACATATTTGTTAATTAATTTCAATGAACCAAACTCAAGATATTTTGAGGAGAATATGTATGTGTATGTGGCCTCTTTATGCCAAAAAGTGGAATAGACTATTATGCTTTGACTTGTTGTTTATGACTAAGTTTTGGAGTGTTCTCGTATTCTGAGTGGGCTACTTGTAAAGAAGGGTTTGAGTCATTTTTCCATGAGTTGTGAAGTTTAAATCATATGGTGATGACCCTAAGGTCATATAAATTCTATATATGATATTTGTTGTCATGTTTGTTTATCTAATTTGTGTTTAATCTTCAGTAGTTCAAGATAGACTTTTTGTGTATGTAAATGCCTAATTGTCAATAATGCTAATGGCATGCTTAAAGTGGTGCTTAGATTTAAAAAGTGTCATGGACCTAAGATGATATTATTAGGGGTATATTTAAATGGCATATTATGTATTCCTATCATTTCATGAGTTTGAATATATTTCAAAGAAATCATAAGGTAACGTGTGCTAATGAAGGCCTAATTGAATTAGGTCTCCTTAAAGCCTAAAAGAGGTTTTGATCATATTTGATCTATGGATGGCATAATGTAATAAATTATTCATGCTTATGGCATGTTTTAAGTCCTATTTTGTGAAAAATATAAGTGGGCAAGTGTGTATGTCTGACTAAGAGATCAATGAGGAAGAGCCTAGTATAAGAACAAGGGTAATTAGACCTATTTAGGTTAGTTGAGTGTGTGAAGAATATATGTGAATGATATAGAACATTGTTGATTAGAAAGAGGTCTTTTAGACCATAATATAAGTGTAGAAGAACTGAGATGAATATATTAAAGTGTTTCTTCATATGAATATCAAGGTCATATGACCCAATTTGTCTTGAAGAGACCTAATTGAGTGAAGAGGCCTAGAAGGCAGTTTGAGAGGGATGAGAGTGTGTAGATATGAAGAGGTGGTCATCATAAGTTGATTTGAAAATAAGGTTTTATAAATTTGATCAAAGGTTTTAGGTGGCTAAGTTGGTGTTGAATCATCTAGGGGGTTAGTGTCTCCTTGCAAGTTGGTGTTTGATAAAGCCTAGCTGAGTTGGTGCTTAGCTAGTAGGGGTTGGTGCTCCATGTGAAATTGGTGCTTCACTAAATTATGATATTATTATTGACCAAATTTGACCCCACATGTCAAATTTTGACGCCTATAGGTAAGAAATTGACTTTATAGATATTTTGTGGGTCTAATAGTTTGTCATGGGGTATGTTATAGGTCTTTTGATGTCATTTAATTCTATATTAGCCTTGGTCTTAGTTATATTAATCCTTATGCCTTTTAAAGTCATTTTAGGGGTCGTAAATTCAAGTGGAATGGTTTTTGAGGTTTCTAAGTTTCGTGCATTCCTTCCAAATATCCAAGAGGTCAAATTCTCTATCAAGAATATCAATCCCATCTAAAAATGGTAGGTTATCCAACTAAAGATCAAGTAATCAGCTAAAAAAGGGGAGTTTGTCACTTGTACATCCCATGAGGAAATTTGACAGTGGGATAATGTCATGGAACATATATTTATATTCCTTAATTTAATTCCATGTTTGACATGCTCTAGAAGTGCCATTTTTGAGCTAAAATTGTTATGTTCCTTCTTTGCCTTTCTAGACACATAGAAGTGGTCAACAAGTTTATGCTTGCTATGGACAGTTAGAGAGGTTTCAAGTCAAATTATTTGGGAGGTGGTATTACGTTTATATAGATAAATTTCCATAAAAATATTTCCAAGATTGATCAACCATGCTTTATGAACCATCCTTTACATGTTGACTATGTTTTTTTGCTCATTATTTCCTACACCCTATAGGTTTTGCTCTATTTTGGACATGTCCATATAAAAAAATTAGTGATGCTGAATCTAGAGTATTTTGGATCTATTATTAGATTCTATTAAATCTTTGTTTTATATTTCATGATGCTGTGATGAGCAAGCTATCTCATGTTTCAAGAAGGTGTCACCATTGTGAAGCTTCAGTCAATTTATTCCTTGTTTCAAAATGTTAATCTCATACATATGTCTCATGTGAATTTAAAATGGTGTTCCATAGGTCTCAATTCCATTTTAAGACCTCTTCCTATGTTTGGTTTCATCCCATCATGTTTTTGGCAACTTTCAGTCTTGTCATTCCTGATAGTCAATTCTATGCTCAATTTCACTTGCAGCCATGTTGAAGCACGTGTGTAGAGCCTATTTATCATGTTCATGGAGATGTATTAGAATTATCATGATGTATAACATACTCTCACATCAGTAACATCAATTAAGAACCTTCACTTCTTGTAATAAGGGATTGTGTTAGTACCTCAGTCAGACACATAGTCACATAGCATGAATATGCACCTACAAGTGCTTGAAAGGATTCAAACATTGAAATGAAGTGTGTGAGAATGTTTTAAGGTCTAAAACATCATAATATTCCATTTAGATACAATTAGGAATATATTGAGTGACTATGAAGGTAGTTTCCTTGGTACAGGGATTAATTCATTATTCATTGTCTATATATCTTTCAAGGTGCACATACAGGCATATAATGATGATTTCATGATAGGATAAAATCCTTGGTGGTGGTTTAAATCCTTAGAAGTATGATGAGGTAATTTTAAGGCATTAAGATAGGCCTAGAACCCATTAAGATCAAATGTGATGCTCATTGTCCACCAATCCTGGTTACTACCTGCACAGTGAAATAGCCACCTATAAGTGGCTTAACAAGGAGCTGAGTCATCCTTTTGGGTGATAAATCATGTGAAAAAATTCATCCATGAGTTCCTAATGTATTTTGGATCATGATAAACATATTTGAGGCGTTAAAAGGGAAAAATAAGGTGTTAAACATCTTGGAAGAAGGAAGGACTGAGTTTAGGGAGACTTTCCCTAAAACATGAAAACATAGAACCTAAGCATTTTATCAAAGCTTTATAATAGGGTTGAAAATTGTTTTAAAGCATATAAATTACCTTGAATTGAATCCTATAGAAATGAAAATGAGTCCAAAAATTTTGAGGGGCAGAGGATCAATGAAGATTGTTTTTGGGAAGCCCAAAGTTGTGTTTTTATGCACTAAACATTAGCAGTGATCATCTACAGCAATTTGACCCAAAAGAGACCCCTTCACCCAATCTTGGAATAATAAGGTATATTTACACATTTGGAAAACATTATGGGGTGAAATTAATTCCAAGAGGCATAAATACCATGAGAAGGAGTTGGTTAGATAGGTTTCAAATCCTAGTGATCACCTACAATTGTGCCTAACTCCAAGAATTCTCACCTATAGCTGGTTGTAGGTGTGTATAGTCCATTTTTGAGGCTTAAACATGGAACTATTAATTTTTTATAATGGGAAAAGTTTATAAATGGTTAATGAGATACAAAAATTATTTTTGACCCATAAAACAAGAATCTTCACCTACAGGATCCTTTTGGTTCCAAAATAGTTGACTGGGTTTGATTGTGATGATAGTCAATAGGTTTAGGGACTATGATTGTATAAAATGCATAAGGACAAGAAAAATAGTTTAAAACCAATGATAAATGATATTGTGAGATTATAAATAGACCTATAGTAATTAAATCTAATCTTTAATCATGTGTGACCACCTATAGGAAAGAAGAATATAGTCACAATCTATGACCCCAGTCTAGGCCAATTAGGGTAAAGCATGAACAAAACATAGTTTGGAAAAGGCCTGATGGTCTACATGATCAAAAATTGATCCAAATTCATGTAATAATTTTCCATGTATTTATCATAATGGATTTTGAATAGATAAATGACTCATATATATTAATACACAACCCACATCTTGGAACCCTGCACGGTCTGCCTTTTAAAGAGTCTATCTTGGATCTTGAAGACGTTATGGGGTCTAGAGAGATGATCAAGGATTAAAAACTTACATATATAATCCTAAAAACTTTTATAATCCTCTCCAATACCTATTTGGTCTGTAAAAATAGGGTAAGTTCCCTCTTTTTGGTCTCAGACACAGGGCACTTCCCTTTATGCATAAACTAGTAGGTTAGAGAAGATGAGTGAGAAGGATGGACTAGAATTTTATTAGAGATTGAAAGGAGGTTTTTATATTTTATTAAAATCTATGGAAACATATAAAACATCTCATATAAATATGAAACCTAACAAGCTACTCTAAACCCTCAAACTTACAGGCAAGCTTACTAGGCATAGAAGCCAAATGGGGAGTCACTTTCACTTTTCACATGAGGTGAGAATTATAACCTATTAGATAATTATTTTTGGGTCATAAAATATGTGTTAAATCTATTGGGATTTATGGTAAACCATGAAAATGCCACTTTTGGGCTTTAGGATAATACTAGGCCTGTACAAATGGAAGGAGAAACTCGATAGAGCAACCTTAGAGGCTCGTATCTTCTCTAGAGCTTTACATGGAAATAAAATAAGGTTGGAGGTGTGACCAAGGGTATTTAATAGTAATATTTTGAAATTGGTTTGTATTTATAACATCAAAATTTTATGAACAAAGATTAAGAGGGTAAAATAAGACTAAACCCTTATTAGTGACCAGTTTGAGGAAATGAGAGAGATAGTGCACCAAAATGGCATAATTTTCATATAAAAATGATTGGATGTTGTATAATACTTAGTCATTCTCCCTACCATTAGGATGAGTTGTATGGAATCTGTATGGACTGGGTATAAAACTACTTCTTTTGATTGTTTTTTGCATTGTACAAGTTCTAAGAGGTTTCAAGAGATGAAACAAACTTTAAAAGGAATATTGAGAATTAAAATAATTCCCCATATAAATTTAATTCCTTTTAAAAACTCCTAGGTGTTTAAATAATAGTTCTCATCTTAGCCAATCAAAATTGGCATAGTGAACAAGATGGTGAGAAGGGTGAAAACTTCAAGTGTGAACCTTTTTAAGATGTGCCTAATGATTATAAGCCCATGGAGGGTATTTATAAGTTTAATATACTCTTTTACATTAATTTTTATGGAAAAATTATGCATTTTTGGAAGCCAAGTGTGCAGAGTGTATGAAAGAAGAGTTACTTTGACTGTAGATGGTGATAGCTTATTTTGGGAAGATTTCAAATGACCAAGACTATAACCAATGCATGGAGAGGCATGTATAAATTCCTTCCATATAATTCCAATCATCATACCTATCCTTAATCAGGTTTTGGATGTTCAAATAGGGCTAAATATTGAAGGCAACTTTTTGAGCCAGAATGAGAACTTCTATGCCACATTTCAAGAGTTTCATGGCTTGAGATGCCACTTGGGATTCCTAAATTTACATGATTCATTTCACATATTATTTTCTTACATATTTAAATTCTTTTATAATATTTAAAATCATCCTTGTGACCTTTATACTTCTCTTTTCTCACTTCTCTCTCAAGTTATATAAGAATTAGCCATTTTGGCTTTTGTAAATATGCTCTACCTGAGTATGGTGAAACCTTGCTTATTTTCATATCATGGATCAATAAATAATACTAATTTTTACCTCTTCCATGACTATTCATAGTGTGTTTTACTTTGATGATTTATCTTGCTTAGTGATGATTCTTGTTTCCTTAGCATGTTTTCTCATTCTCTCACCTATTTATAGTTACAAAGCTTCTTCTTGTAGGTCATGTGAAGTTTTCTAGAAAGTGTCAAGGTTGAGTAAGTTGTTGTATTCACTAGTGCCATTCAAGGCCTCTTATCTAGTCCTCCTATCCTAAACATTCACCATAACCTAATAATGAAACATTGATGTGAGAAGATGCAGATTGGAGAAGTGTATGTTTGGTTAGTCCCTTATTATCATGTGTAACATGTAGTTGGTTTGTAGTCATCATCTAATTTGGTGTATCACCTCCTTTAAGATAGTTTTCTTTTAGTTTTCTCTCTTCCTTTTCCCTCACAGGTTTAGGTGTATTAGTGTTCTACAAGTGGTACATCAAGGGAGCTAGCCCTATCTAGAGATTCACCTCATTCTTAGGCTCACCCATAGCCTAGAGGTGTTTCAATTATGCCACTTGGATAAGGAGAGCTAATACATCTCCTCAAAGGGTAAAAATCTAAGTGATAATAGTTTTTAGCATGCCCATTAGGACTCTTAGTCCAAAAAATTGAAATATTTTTAGTGTTGTCTTTCAACACATCAACTTTTAGAGGCATCTATCTAAATATCAATGTGACTCCAAGATTACATCAACTAGTCAAACAGCCTAGGTAATCCTTTTAAATATTGTTGATAATCATTCCATATGTTCTTGCTTCCTAATGAAGTTATATGGTTAACTTTGGTGTTGAGTATTATTTTACACAAGTTGGTAAGGTTTACCAGGGTTATGTCACTCCTTATCATCCTTATCATGATCCTTTAAAAACCCAATATGATTATTGTCAGCTCCAATATGAACATTATCAACCTTATCATGAAGTGTATCATTCCTATAACCATCCTCCTCAATATCTTACTCCTCCTAGTCAACCTAGTCACTTCTCAAGTCAATCCATTTCCACTTTCAAACAAACACTTTTGGGCTATGAGAACTATATGTTGGATCTTGACACACAAAGTCTATATGGTCTAGATGTTCATAGTCATTATATTCATAAGGTGAGAGATGCATTAGATCTAGTCAAAAGAGAGTGGGCACCTATTGAGAGATCCAATTGGCAAAGGCTCACAAGTAAGATGCTAGATGTGAGTGGCTTGATTGCATCCTTAGAAGATAGGCTAAGAAATTATGAAGAAAAACCTCACCAAGTATATCAACCTCCATATCCACTTCCCCATGATTTCTATCAGTCCTACATGACCCCTATTCATTAGCCTAATCAAGTTTATCAAGGCCATCTTTTTCCCAATCGACTGGAAGAGAGAGTTGGAAAGACAAGCCTTATTTTTTAAGCAAACCTTGATAAGAAAATTGAGTTAGCCAATAATAAAATGCATCAGTCCATCACATTAAAAAAATAAGTGGAATTTAAGCCCTCATTTCCCTCTCCAATTACATCCCCACCTCAAGAAGTGACCTCTAAATATGATATTCCAATTTAGAGACAAGGTGGAGAGTCTAAGCCTAATGAGATCCCAAGTTTCTTAAACACTTCATCCACTCCTAAAATTGCATAACCACCTCAAGAAGAGACTTCTAATATTAACATCCTAAGTTATAATAATAGAGTATAATCATGGGGAAATAAAGAGTATAAAATCCTAGATAAAGAGTGTGAAGTTGAGAAAGAGTTTGATCCTATGCAAGTCCCTTACACCCTTCCTAAAGAGACCTCTTGTTCTCCATGTTAGCCCTCTTGTACTCCTCATCCTCATGGATATTCCTATTAAATTCAATAAATAATTTTCTAAGAGAACCTAACAAAGTAAATTGAAGAGTTAGAGTCAAGGATGAAATTTCTAAGTCAAGGTGTGATGGAAGGTTTAGAGCCCAAAGAAGATCCTATACCTAAACACACCCTATATAACCTTCCTCAAGAGAATTTTCAAGATAAATAAAATGTTAAATAAGTTATTTTCAAATTTAAATAATAAAATAAAGTTTTTCTAGCCCAATTTTTGCCTCCTCTTCCTCAAGAGCTTCCAAAAGAACCCCCTACATTTCACTCTGAATTTGATTTTGAGTTCTATGTTCCACCTCCATCAGCTAGTTCATCTTGTCCTCACCCTATCACTCTTTGCCTTGATGTACCTATGGTGTGAGAAAATAAAGAAGAGCAATTGGTTGATAATATTTCATAACTCTTTTTTGAATAAAACGTACCTCCTTGGCAGCCTAATTGGGCTAACTCATATGATTTCAAGATGCCTAGTATTGGCATCACCAAGAAAGAGAAAGATATGGAAGATCTTGTAGTCCTTGAGAAGCAAATTTAGGTTACAATTATTGAAGTAAAAATTGAGAACCCTGAAGAGGTTATAAATGTTGAATAAGATGAAATCATTATAGGGACTCCCTTTGGTGATCATAAGTGTAATAATGCCTTCTTGTATATAAAGAAACATGTTAAAGACTCTTATATAGCTGTCTAAGAGGAATGTGACAAACACTTGAAGAGGTAATTACTTGAAGAAGGCTCTAAATCTGATCAAAAATTTGTGGATAATCATCTCAATCATGAATATTAATGTGTTATTAAGGATGGAGAACAATTTCAAGTCATCCCCAAAAAAGTTGTAGTCCTAGAAAAATCTCTTGAAATCAAGGTGGAAGTTGTTGTTCTTGAATATGGTCTAATACCTCAACCTAATTTTAAATCACCCTCATATGCATTGGATCTTTAATAACACCATTTTGATGACCTCATACATCAATAATATAATATTGAAGAGGTAGTGGTTCTAGATGATAGAGAGGATAAAGATGATTGGCAGCTGCAAATGAAGTTCTTTCAGGATCTTGAAGAGTTTTGCCAAGTTGAGAGTCAAGTACATGACAAGGTGAAGAAATATTCTTCCATGGAGGATAATTACCAATATTAGGTAGAATATGAAAAGCTATTTTATGATCTAGAATAACTTTTATCTTAGAAGAAATCAAATCTTATTGAGATCACTATGGAAATCAAGAAGGTATGCCTTGTTGAATGACCATTAGAGGTTGTAAATGAGGATCCATATGAGAAAGTTGAGGATGTTTAGATGAAAGAATATTTCATTTCCATATCCAACCTATTTTTAACTACTTGGTTCTCATTTAACATCATGCCAATGAATTTGGAAAACATCATGAAAAAGTTGGAGGCATCAATATCAAGGATCAAAAGACTATATGTCTCATTCATTCTTTCATGTCATGAAGCAAGAAAGGTTTCAAACTTCCCCTTTGATCCAGGAGGGAGTTTTCATCTTAGGTTAGTTAGTTTTTTATTTATTTTGTTCATCTTGGTGTGTGTGTTCCATAAGTGTTCATGAAGCACATGTGTGTTTGATTCTTCTTTATGTGTGTCTTTTGTTTTGTGTGGTTGAGGTAGTCATTGGTCTTGTCTTGATCAAGGCTTGTTATCAAGTGTTAGGTCCTCTTATTGTGTTTCAAACTTCAAATGTCTCCATAAACCCAATGAACTAATAAGGCTAATTGTCTAGTTATCATAGGAGGCATGCTACCCCTATGAGTCACCAATGTGTTGACTAAATTTGGTCCTACAGGTCAAATTCGGACCCCTACAAGTAAAAAAATGAATTTTTAGATGTTTTAGGGGTATAATTTTTTTCCATGGGGTATGTTATGGGTAGATGTTTTAGGGGTATAATTTTTTTTCATGGGGTATGTTAGGGGTAGATGTTTTAGGGGTATAAACATAGCCTTGGTCTTAGTTATATTAATCCTTATGTCTTTTAAAGTCATTTTAGGGGTCATAAATACAAGTGGCATGGTTCCCAAGGTGTCCAAGTGTCATAAGTTCCTTCCAAATGTCCAAAATGTCAGATTATCTATCAGGAATGTTAGTCCCATCTAAAAATTATAGGTTATCTAACTTAATATCAAGTAATCAATTGAAAAAGGGGAGTTTGGCACTTGTACGACCCATGAGGGAAGTTGACATGTGAGATAAATCCATGGAACATCTATTCATCTTCATTAGTTTAATTTACACACTTTAAATTAACACAATTGACATGGTTTGGAAGTTTCATTTTTGAGCTAAAATTGTTCTACTCCTGCTTTGCCTTTCTAGACACATAGAAGTGGTCAACATGTTTATGCTTGGTACAGATAGTTAGAGAGGTTTCAGGTCAAATTATTTTGTGAGGTATTATTACACTCAAATAGATATATTTAAATAAAAATATTTCCAAGATTGGTCAACCATGATTTATGAACCATCCTTTACAAGCTAACTATGTTTTTGTGCTCACTATTTCCTTCACCCTATAGGTTTTGATCTATTTTGGATAGGTATGTACAAATAAATTGGTGATGTTGACTCCAAAGGATTTTGAATCTCTTATAAAATTATCTTCATGTTTGGTTTCATGTTTTATGGTGTTGTGATGAGCAAGTTATCTCATGTTGCAGGAAGGTGTCACCATTATGAAGCTTCAATTAGTTTATTCATTATTGTAGAATTTTAGTCTTCTAAAGAGGTATCATGTGAATATAAAATAGTGTTAAACATTCCTAAATTCCATTTTATCACCTCTTCCCATGTTTGGTTTCATCACATCATGCTTTGGGTAACTTTTAGTCTTGTCATTCCTCACAGTCAACTCTTTGCTCAATTTCACTTATAGCCATGTTGAAGCACATATGTATAACCTATTTATAATGTTCATGGAGATGTATTATAAGTCTCATGATTTATAACATACTCTCACATCATGAACATCAATTAGGAACCTTCACTTTTTGTAAGAAGGGATTGTGTTAGTTCCTCAGTCAGACACATAGTCACATAGCATGAATATACACCTATCGGTGCTTGAAAGGATTCAAACATTGAAATGAAGTGTGTGATCATTTTTTAAGGTCTAAAACATCATAATATTCTATATATATACAATTAGGAAGATACCAAGTGACTATGAAGGTATTTTCCTTGGTACAAGGGTCATTTCATTATTCATTATTCGTATATCTTTCAAGGTGCACATGCAGGTAAATAATGATGATGTCATGCTAGGATAAAATCCTAATTATCATGTTCATTGAGGTGTATTTGAAGTCTCATTATGTCTAACATACTCTCACATCAATAACATCAAGTAGTAACCTTCACTGGGCATAAGAAGGGATTGTGCTAGTACCTCAGTCAGACACACAGTCACATAGCATGAACATGCACCTACAAGTGCTTGAAAGGTTTCAAACATTGAAATGAAGTGTGTGAGCATTTTTGGAGGTCTGAAACATCATAATATTCCATGTAGATACAGTGAGGAAGATACCAAGTGACTATGAAGATAGTTTCCTTGGTATAGGGGGCATTTCATTATGCATTGCCTGTATATCTTTTAAGGTGCACACACAGGCATATAATGATGATGTTATGCCAGGATGAAAGATTTGGTGGTGGTTTCAATCCCTTTGAAGTGTGAGGAGGTCATTTTAAGTAATTAAGATAGGCATATAACCCATTAAGATCAAATGTGATGCTCACTACCCACCAATCATGTTTACTACTTGCATAGTGAAAAAACCACCTATTGGTGGCTTAACAAGGAGTTGAAGAGTCCTTTTTGGTGATAAAGCACGTGGAATAATTCATCCATGAGGTCTTAATGTATTATGGAGCATGAAAAACCTATTTGAGGTGTTAAAAGGGAAAAATAAGGTGTAAAACATCTTGGAAGAAGCAAGGACTAAGTTCAGGGAGATTTTCCCTAAAATATGAAAATAGAGAACCTAAGCATTTTGTCAAAGCTTTAAAACAAGGTTACAAATTGTTTTGAAGTATATAAATGACTTTGTATTGAATCCTCTAGAAAAGACAAAGACTCCAAAAAGTTTGATGGGTAGAGGATCAATGAAGATTGATTTTTGTGAAGCCTAAATTTGTGTTTTTATTCACTAAACATTAGCAGTGATCACCTATAGGATTTTGACCCAAAAGAGACCCATTCACCAAATCTTGCAATACCAAGGCATATTTCCACATTTGGAAAACCTTATGGGGTGAAATTAATTTAAATAGTAATAAATACCATTAGGATAAGTTGGTTAGATAGGTTTAAAAGTTTAGTGATCACCTACAGTTGTGCCTAACTCTAAGAATGCTCACCTACAGCTAGTTATAGGTGTGCATAGTCCATTTTAGAGGCTTAAACATGGAACTATTAAATTTGCCTAATGGTAAAATTTTATAAATGGTTAATGGACTCTAAAAATGATGTGTGACCTTTCAAATAAGAATCTTCAACTACATGATCCTTTTGGCTCCAAAATAGTTGACTAGGTTTGACTGTGATCAATAGTCAGCAAGTTTAGGGACTATGAGTGTAGAAAATGAATAAGGACAAGAAAAATAGTTTAAAACCAATGATAAATGATATTAGGAGATTATAAATACACATATAGGTATTAAATATAATCTTGAATCATGTGTGACCACCTATATGAAAGAAGAATATAGTCACAGTCTATGACCCAAGTCTAGGCCAGTCAGGGTAAAGCATGAACAAAGCATAGTTTGGAAAAGGTCTAATGGTCTACATGATAAAAAAGTGATCCAAATTCAGGTAAAAATGTTTCATGGATCTATCATATTGGATTTTTAACAAAGAAATGATTCATATATTACAATACATAGTCCATATCTTGGAACCCTGCACAATCTACCTTTTAAAGAGTTTGTCTTGGATCTTGAAGAGGTTAGGGGGTCTAGAGACCTGATCAAGGATTAAAAACTTGAATATATAATCATAACCAATTTTATAATATAATATAATATAATACCTAATTATTCTATAAAAATAGGGTAAGTTCCCTCTATTTTATCTCAGACATAGGGCACTTCCCTTTATGCATAAACTGGCAAGTTGGAGAAGATGAGTGAGAAAGATGGACTAGAAGTTGATTAGAGATTTAAATGAGGTTTATATAATTTATTCACATCCAAGAAAACATATAATATATATCACATCAATATGAAACCTAACAGGGTGTTCTAAACCCTCAAACTTTTAGGCAGGCCTCCTAGGCATGGCTAGGCCTAGAAGCCAAATGGGGAGTCACTTTACATTTTCACATGAGGTGAGCATTATAAATTTTTAGATAATATTTTTTGGGTCATAAAATATGTGTTAAATCTATTTAAATGTAGGTAAAACCATGAAAAGGCCACTTTTGAGCTTTAAGACAACACCAGGCCTGTACAAATTGAAGGAGAAGCTCGATGGAGTAACTTTGGAGGCTCATATCTTCTCTAAATATTTGAATGGAAATTAAAGAAGGTTGGAGGTGTTAAAAATGGTATTAAATAGTTATATTGTGAAATTATTTTGTATTTCCAATGTTAAAATTTTATGAATAAAGATTAAGAGGGTAAAACAAGCTTAAACCCTTATAAAACCTTACTAGTGACCAGTTTGAGGAACTGAGAGAGATAATACACCAAATGGAATATTTTTCCTATAAAAATTATTGGATGATATATAAGACTCATTCAAGCTCCCAACCATTAAGATGAGTTGTATGGAATCTATATAGACAGGGTATAAAACTACTTCTTTTGACTATTTTGTGCATTATACAAGTTCTATTAGGTTTCAAGAGATGGAAAAAACTTTGAAAGGAATATTGAGACTTCATATAAATCCCCATGTCAATTTCATACCTTTTAAAAACTCCTAAGTGTTCAAATTATAGATTTCATCTCAGCCAATCAAAATTGGCATAGTGAACATGATGGTGAGAAGGTTGAAAACTTCAAGTGTGAGCCTTTTTAAGATGTGTCTAATGCGTCTAAGGCCATAGAGGGTATTTAAAAGTGTCATACACTCCCTCCCATTTATTTTCATGAAAATTTTATGCCTTTTTGGAAGCCAAGTGTGTAGGGTGTATGAAAGAAAAGTTATTTTGATTGTAGATGGTGATAGCTCATTTTGAGAAGATTTAAGATGACCAAGACTGAAACCAATGGATAGAGAGTCATTTATAATTCCTTCCCTCTAATTATAATTATCATACCTATTCTTAATTAATTTTTGGATGGTCAAATTGGGCTAAATCATGAAAGTTATTTTTTGAGCCAAAATAAGAAATAATATGCCGCATTTCAAGAGTTTCATGACTTGAGATGCCACTTGGGATTCCAAAATTTGCATGGTTCATTTCACATATTATTATCATTCCTATTTAACTCCTTGGCTCAAATTTAAAAGTGTCCTTGTGACCTTTGGACTTCTCTGTTCTCACTTCTCTCTCAAGTTCTATAAAAACTAACCATTTTGGCCTTTGTAAACTATGTTCCACCTGAGTATGGTGAAGCCCTGCTCATTTTCATATCATGGATCAATAAATAATAATAATTTTTACCTATTTAATGACTATTCATAGTGTTTATTATTTGGATTATTGATCTTGTTTAGTGATTACTCTTGTTTCATTAGCATGGTGTCTCATTCTCTCACCTATTTGCAATTTGAAGGCTTCTTCTTGTAGCTCATGTGAAGTGTTCTAAGAAGTTTCAAGTTTGAGTGAGTTATTATATTCACTAGTATCATTAAATTCCTCTTATCTATTCCTCCTATCCTAAACATTCACCATAACCTCATAATGAAAAATTGATGTGAGAAGATGCAGATTAGAGAAGTGTATGTTTGGTTAGCCCCTTATTCTCATGTGTAACATGCAACTAATTGGTATTCATCATCTAATTTGGTGTATCAATTCCTTTAGGATAGTTTTATTTCAATTTTATCTCTCCCTTTTCCCTCACAATTTTAGGTTTAGTAGTGTTCTACAAGTGGTACATCAAGGGAGCTAGCCCTATCTAGAGATTTACCTCATTCTTAGGCTCACCCACAACTTAGAGGTGTTTCAATTACACCACTTGGATGAGGAGAGATGAGACATCTCCTTAAAGGGTGAAAATCCAAGTGAAAATAATTTTGACTTATAAGATTGTAGTCCATTTTTAGGGATTAGTGGGTTTTATTCCTCTTGACAGTTTCCCACATATATGATGTGTTATCTTATGTAATTTTATTTCATGTTTATATAGTTGATTGCTTATGTATTACTTGATTTATATGTTGATGTGATGGTTCATGTATGCTAAGGAGGAATTAAAGGAAAGGTTTTAAGACACTGATTCACCCCCCATGTGATTTTGATTCCAATATTTAGTATCATATTAGGTCCTTTAAAGTAGGTCTAATAGCCTAAAGGAGATCCTAGAAGAAAGGATGGCTAGTCAACAAGCTCAAGATGGTTTCTCTACTAGTAAGGTTCCATTATTTAATGTGAATAATTATGATTTTTAAAGTATCAAAATGAGGACATACCTAATGTCAATGGGCTATGACATATGGCAGTCAGTTATGGATGGACACACTCTACCTCCTACACCACCAACTGATGCATTAAGAAAGAAGGAAAGTGAGAGTAATTCTAAGGTAATAAATGCCATTCTATTTGGGCTATTAGAGGTAGAATTTGTGAAGGTGATGCACTATGATTCAACCAAAGTGATATGGGATAAATTGAAGACTATATATGAAGGAGACACCAAGGTTAAGATGGCCAAGTTTTAGATCCACTGGAGATAGTTTTAAAGTTTTAAGATGAATGAAGATGAAACCATTGAATCTTACCTATTGAAGGTTGATGAATTTTTCAATGTCATTAAAGGATTGGGAAAAGAAGTGAAAGAGTTTATAGTTTTTCAAAAGGTGTTGAGATCTCTAACACCTAAGTTTGACTCTAAGGTGTCTACAATATAAGAAATGTAAGATTTAGACATACTAGAGATGGATGGGCTTCATGGCATCTTGACTACCTATGAAATGAAAATAAATGAAGTCCTCCCAAAAAGGAAGCAGCTTTCAAAGTTGAGTAGAATTCAAAAGTCAAGAAGGTCAAGAATGAGGTATGTTTAGATGTTGATGATGATGAACTAATAGCCATATTTGAGATGAAGTTGAGATTTAGATCTGGTAAGTACAAGGATAAGTTGTCACTCTAATGTTTCAACTATGGTAAGATTAGTTACTTTACATCTAAGTGTCCTAACAAGGATGAGGTTGAGCTTGATGAAGAATAGGATGATAAGGTTTATAAGCCTGATAAAAATGAGTTTAGGAAGTATAAAGGTATGAAAGGGTCATTCAAGAATAAGATTAGTTTCTATACAAAAGAAGATAACTCATTTGATGTCAGTGATACAAGCACATCTGATAATGATGATAAAATTAATGAACATGAACATGACAATAATGAAACCTTATTCATGGCTATATAAATATACAATGAGGGTTGCTCAAATGGGATCATCCTTATGAATGATGAAGAATCAGATGATGAAGAATTTAAATTAAATATTGAGGTAGAATTGGTGAGTGCTCTAGAGGAGTTGAAGTTCCAAATAAGTAAGAATCACAAACTAATATCATTAGTTAAGGACTATGAAGATTAGATTGGTTTATTTGAGGAGATATTAAGTACATATCCAAGGATTATGATGAGATCATCAATCAAATTGAGGCATAAATGGAGATAGTCACTGCTAGCTTAAAATCTAAAGAGGAAGAATGCACCAGGTATAAAAATGAAATGGAGTCCTTAAAAGATGAGTTAGAAAAAGCATTTATCAAGTTGAAGACCTTTATAAATTTTTTAAAAATTACTGATGCTCTAGATAGTATCTTGAGTAATCAAAAGTCTATAAGTGATAAGACAAGTCTTGGTTTCAAAGAAGACCAAAAAGAGGCAACTCAAGTCAAGGAGAAGGCTATTGAAGACAAGAAATTCAATATAAAGAGAATAATAAGACAATTTAATGATATGAGGTATGTTAATTAATTCAATGGTTACTATTTTATATGTAGTTAGTTTGGTCAAGATTAATAGAGTGTAGAAGACCCTCCAAGAATGAGTACTCATGGGACTATGGAAGGAGTCACAATTTACATCAATAAAGAGGTATGTATGAGGTTATTTGTTACAGTTGTCATAATGTGGGACACATTTCAAAATTCTTCCCTAGTAGAGTTAGAAGGTCATCAAGTCAAAATAAGATATGTGAAACCCCTAGAGTGCAAGAGAAAAGTTAAATGAATGTGTGGAAACCAAAGTTAGTAAAGGTTAGTCATGATCAATCTACAAGCTCAAATGAAATGTTTTTTATGGTAGAGCATATTTCAAATGAGAAATCAAGTCAAGAAGGTTTGTTGTCAGCTAATATTGATGATCAAATGGTTGATGAAAAATTCAAGCCTATAGTGCCAATCAAGCCTAAAAAGATACTGAAAGATCTTCGATTTTGTGAAAACATGGAGATATGAGAATCACCTGAGCTTATATTTTTTAGTGCCCTATGAAAAGGGGTGACTCTATTAGGTTTCATAGAGACACTTTACAATTAGCAGAAGCTTCATGGATGCTTAGTTTGAGGGGGAGATATTCAAGTTATTCATAATCTTCAAGAGTAGTTGTTGATAAGCATATAAGAGCTCAAGATTTGAAGACAAAAGGGGAGTCCCTAATTCTTTAGTTGATGACAAAAACAAGGTGAGTGGTATTGAGTTCTAAGTTTATTTGAAGGAGGTATGCATGAAACATATTTATGTAATGTTTCATACTCTATGTGTTGAGCTCTTCTTGAAAGAAGGTGTGTTTATAAAGGGTAGTTTATGGAAGACCCTTTTCCATTAATGTCAAAGGGGGATAAAGTTCAATAAGGGAGATTGACCAGATTAGGGGAGATGAGAGTGATCATATATGAAGAATGTTTTGCCATCAATGATAAATGGGGACTTTGTTGAGAAGTTATGTCATTAATGTCAAGGTTGAAGTCATTGATTTCAAGTTGTATCTAGTTAAAATGCATGGTGGGTGGTCTTTGAGGTATGAGCCTATGTATCTGATGTGACAAGGAAGCTATATGACAAAAAAAAAATTGAAGGCAACCTATTGTCTCTTTTATTGGTTGATGCCAAGTTTAATGTCATGGTTTAGGTCAGATTGAAGTTTTTAGTATTGTCACAGAAAGTTATGATGGTCAAGTGAGCTTTGAAGCATGTTTAGTACTAGTTCTTGAGTATAAGGTGTCTTGAGAAGCCTAGTTTAGACCCTATGAGAAGGTGTGCATAGTGAAGCTTGGTGAAGTGAATGATCACAAGCTTGTGATAGGTTATTTGGCATTGTGTGATCATATAAGTAAATTATAGTTACCTTAAAAAGTGTTTCAAGTTCAGTGGTCAAGTTTCAAATACTTGAAAAGCCTATTCATAGAAAGCATAGTCATATCATGAGCATTTGTGTGGTGAGCATGAAGATGTATGTGCATAGGTATGTGAAAAGTATGACATTTTTTAAGGAGAATTTAATGCATGTTATAAATATGTAGAGGCATAAAGGAGAGTTTCAAGGTGAGCCTGTAAGGGTAAGACCTTTAGTTTAAGTCTGTAACTAGACCAATTTTAGACCCTGCATGACTTAATGAGACATTATGAGCTATTATCAATATATATGAAGGATGTATGCCTATGTTTAATCATGAGAGAGTTTGTATTTAATGATAATGATATTTTTATCATGGCATTAAGTTATTGATAGTATGGAATAAGGCATGAAGTACAAATCAAGGCCTAGTGAGGTACGAAGACTATGGTGTAGAGAGAAAGTGTAAGCTTAATAAGGTATCAGGATCAATTTTCAAGGCAAGTGTGAGTAAGTGAGCATTGAAAAAGGTAATTAAATATATTTTAATCTTAATCATGTATTTTGAGGTCAAGTTTTTCAATAAAAGGCATGAAAAGGTGCTTTGAGGTCTCTCGAGTGCACAAAATGAAGGTTCTCAACTTGAGCACGATTTTCTTGTATTTTTTAGCTCATCAAAAAAATTCATAGGAAACTTATATATTCATGGTATATGGGGAAGGTTCCTAGCTCAAAACACTAGACATTTGTTTTTGAAATGAGGGGCTATGCTTTATGAATGATTGTTAAGAATGTAAATAGGTTTAAACCTCTCTAAAACCCTAAAAAAGGACTTGATGTAATAAATATTGTTAAAAATAGCCCAAAATGGTCTCAAATGACTATAAAAACTATTAGATCTTGTATTCAACTCTCTCATACACCCTAGGTGTGATTGAGTTGTCATATGTGTGAGCAGACCCTATAGAAAAGTGATAGTTTCTCAAAGATTTGTTGTAACAATCAGATGTGACCAAGTAAAAGTATGCAAATGATTGGAGCATGAATCTTGAGACTAATTTTTCATGTCCATAAAGATTTATATATATAATATATCCCTTAGGTGTTTTAAATATGTCATCCAAAGTAGCTAGTCACTAACATGCCTAATGGTGCAAACAATCAGAAACATATGCAAAAGTGAGAATTTGATTAGAGATGTGTTATTAAAAAATAGTGATGAAACAAAATTCATGGATATTTTTCTCATTACTTGTAATATATGTTCATGTTTGGTAGAATTTTTTGAGGTCCGTAGTTATAGTGAAAAATTTACTCAAAAGTTGATTTGTCAAGTGCAGTTGAGACAGTGAGATGTAAAGTCATGAGATTGGTCTAAAAGACCACTATTTTCTATTTGAACATGTTATATTTATATCAAATAATTATCTAATGGTTTAATAAGATCATATACATGCATTGGAAGTCTCTAGAAGTCGTCATACAAGTGTTGAAGGTCATTATCACCATGACTATGCTTTAAGGAAAATTGGCATATATAGGTAACCAAGTTGCAGTGATGAGTTGGAGGCTCTTTACCCTGATCTGAGATGAAGATCTGAAAGTGTGTCTTCATATGAAGATCAAGGTCATATAACCTAATTTGTCTTGAAAATACCTAATTGAGCGAAGTAGACTAGAAGGCAGTTTGCGAGGGATAAGAGTGTGAAGAGCTGAAAAGGTAGTCATTATCAATTGATTTAACAATAAAGTGTTCTAAAGGTGATCAAAGGTTTCAGGTGGCTCATTTAGTGTTGATTCATCTAGGGGGTTGGTGCCTCCTTGTAAGTTGGTGTTTGCTAAAGCCTAACTGAGTTGGTGCTTAGCTAGTTGAGGTTGGTGCTTCACTAAATTATGATCTTGTGACTTATAGGAATACAGTCCATTTGTAAGGATCAATGGATTTTCTTCCCCTTGAGGGTTTCCCACATATATGATGTGTTGTCTTATGTAATATTATTTCATGCTTGTATAGTTTATTTTTTATGCATTGCTTGATCTATATGCTGATGTGATGGTTCATGTATAACAAGGAGGAATTGAAGGAAAGGTTTCAAGACACTGATTCATCCCCTTCCCTCCTCATAGTGATTGTGCTTACAACATAGAATAGAGGGGTGGGTGATGCAAAGAGAGGATTTGGGCCTTACATGAGATCATGCCTCATGAGATCACATGTATAATATGATGAGGATGGATATAAATGTTTGTATAGATGTGATGGATGAGGCTAACTTACTTGAGCTATGGCTTGTGCATGCTTTGATTATTTTGATTTGTCCCAATCAATAATATATGTGAGGAGGTGGATTGGAAATGATTTATCATGAGGAATATGTGAACTTTGATCTTAGAATGATATATCCCAAAAAGCTATGAGCTTAGATTTGATTGATTGAATTAATTGATGTGAAAGCATAAATCCATGAGTTAACCAAATGCATGAGTTGATGATGAGATGATGAAGGAGACATGCCATTAATCTTGCATGCATTTCCAATTGTTTGAGAAACTTTTTTTTTTATATAGCATATGCAGGATGTACCATGATATGGAAAAAATATGATGACATTGTTTCCAAATGTATTAAGATTGATGCAGACACATCAAAAAGAAATAAGAAAACTGCACAAATAAAAAATCAAAAACATGAACACACAAACAAACAAAATAAATGTGTTGTTCCTTATCGCGTTAAAAACCTAGTGTTTGGTGACCAATGAAATTGACAGCTTTGACATGCCCCAAGAAATGATATATGCAAAGAGATTGGATTGGGAGAAATATGTCTTAGAAAAGCTGCAAGCTGTAATGTGGGAATGATATATCTCGATGAAGTTAAAAGCTTTGATTTGGGAGTGATATGTTTTGATGAAGCTACTATTGATTGGTTTAAAACAAGGATTTTAATATGATAAAGGATAAGACAAATGGATTTGGAGGCCTTCCTATGGCTTGCTTGGATGTTCTCGGCTTTTAAATATTTTTAGAATTTTGTAAATTTTCTATTTTTTGGATTTTTATGGGTTAAAGAAATGGGTGGGGATTTTTATGATAATTATAAAAAGAGATTTTTGGATAAAAACTGTTCCAAAGGGTATTCGATTTATGTTTTAAATCATATTATCATTTAGAAAAATATGTAAGATAATAGATTTGGAAATAAGATCTAAAATATTAATAAAAACACTTTTCAAAAAAAAAAATTATTGGAATAAATTTGAGTTTTAAAATGTTTGATTGTAATAACATTTTTTTAACATTCTGGTTTCATTCGTTTTGTTTTAAACCCCTTTGCAGCCTGCACAAGATAATATACAAGAACAAGGCACAAGCAGAATTATGTGGGCTTCTCTTATCAATAGTGGATCTGTATTTTTAAAATTTGTCAATGACCATGTTGAAAAACTTGACAAGGTAACCAATTGATACTTCTCATATGAAATGTGCATTTTTTTTTGGTTTTTTTTTTCTAATTCATTGATAATTTGGCGGGTTTTCAATTGCTACCTTGATATACAGGAAGACTCCTCTCATTCGGGTGAAACAACTAAAATTGTATCCCACGTTCTTGAACAAGTGGGAAATATGCATTATTGCATATTTGTTACAGAAAATTGAAAAAGTGTCCCAGAATCACAGTGAATGCCTACAACTGCTCCAATATATGGACTACCTTGCTAATAATATCAAAAAATTAAGGGTTGAGATTTCCGAAGAGGAAAAGAAATTGAAAAAGGCTCTTCTTATAATTGTTGAAGGGTGCATCATTTGTGCTGCCCAATTACACTCTAAGAAGTTTTTAAAGTTAGAATAACTGGAATTTTGTTTCAATATTTTACACATGTATTTTATTATAATTATTTTTTTTTACATTTTTGAAATAAATAATAAAATTTATTGAGTTGAACCTCATTAATGATTATTAAATTTATGTTGCAGTTTTTTTTATGACTTCCGTGAACTCAGAAAATTTGAGCAGTGTTCAGTAAAAAATAAATCAACTCTATCCCAATCTGATACTGACAGCAATAATAGCATTGAAACAGCAGTAACCTGTTATTCTTCCTTTATCTCTACCAAGCTGCCCAAACGATGCAGGTAAACAGAAGGAAAGCATAATTATTTCTGCATTAGCTTTAAAATTATCATATTTGCAATGGTTGGACACAATTGTTTGTGTAGTCAAGTAATGAGAGGGTGGTATATCAATTGAAATTCTTGGAAATTGGTTTATCAGAGTTTACAATATTCGAATTTAGTAAGTTAAAATATTGACAATTATTATTTTATTTTTTTAAATAATTTATTGTAATTTTTATTTTTTTCATTATTTCATTGATAATAATGAGAAGGGCTACTTGCAAATCAAAAGATTTGAAATTTTAATTATTTATTTATTTATTTTCAATTATTCATTTATTTTTATATATATATTTAAATAAAATTTAAATAAACAATCTAAAATTTAAAATATTAATTAATTATTTTCTATAAAATGATTGAATAAAATCAAGTTTTCTTTAGATAAGTTTAGTTGGCGATTACAATATTACACCATTAAATATCCATGCTGAATAGTTCATTTGAAATGTTTAAAATTTGTAAAAGTATGATTGAAATAAAAGCAATTAAATAATTCAAAACACAACTGAATAAAATTCAATAATAATGTAATTTGAAGATACTTAATACAAAGAAAAATTGATTACAATTCTTTTAGATGTTTGTTTTATTTTTCTAACATCATGTAGGTCTTACTAGTTGGTAGAGCATTCCCAATGAACAGACAATTTAGTAATAATTTTTCTTATATTATTAGAAGTTTATTTTATTTTTGTAACCTTCAAACCTTATTAGTTGGTAGAGCATTTAAAAAAAGAATTTATAGAAAGAAGATTTTAGATTTTACAAACATTTGTAATAAAAATGATTTTATGATATAAAATATTATTACAATATTTTTTGAGATAATATTTAAAACTTTTTTTTTTTAATTAAAAAAATTTAAATAAAATTTATTTACTCATAAATTTATATTTGGAAAAAAATCTTTATATAAAATAAGGAATGTATAAAAATGTTGCAATGCTTCCTCTTTTCTATCAATTAAAACTTTCTTTTAAAAACAGTTAATTCTAAAAATAAATTTGAAATTTCTTATTTTCATATTTTTCAAATTTTATAATAATATTCACTCATTAAAATAAATATATATATATATATATATATATATATATATTATACACTTATACAATTCATTGAATGATATAGAAGGATAACTATTGTCTTATGAATAAAATTTTTTTTTTTTTTTTTTTTTTTATAAAAACCAACCCTAAACTGATGCCTTGTTTTATTGGAAAAATGTGGGAGAAAATAAACATAATTGCAGTAATTTAAAACCTACTTTTACTAACTTCATTCATTGAAACTAAATCTCTACAAAATTCCAAGTGCTATTTGTAGCTCACAATTGGTTGTGCCTCTAAAAACACTAATCCCTCTTCTGCGTTCTTTCAATGTAATTCTTGTAATTTTCACGTTAATCTCTTTACTTTTAAGAGTAGGAATTGAGTACAGAATACAGGAAGTAATGAAGTTGCTGTGACTACAACAACATATGATTCACGGGCTGTAGTGATTTATGTTCTTGGCGGCATGGAAAAACAACACTCGCTAATGTTGTTTTGTCCAAATTAAATTTGAAAGATTACAACTACACAAGGGTTGCAATCGATATAGAGCCTTCTAAAAATGACTTCAAAAGCATACAGCATATAATATTGAAAGATGGTTTCCCACAATATAATGATGGGAGAGAGATAAAATTAAGAGATTGCGAAGAAGGTCGGCATCGTCTCACACAAGCTTTTGAAAGTGAAAGCAGTAAACCATTGTTTCTTTTCATTGACAATGCTAGGCAACCTGAATGAGCTTTTTCCCACGGACCTGCGAGGCCTTACCAAGCGTAGCAGAATTCTGGTAACAACCAGAAACTTGGGCCAGACACATATGTTTCAGCAATGCGGCCTTCCACGCGATCAGTATCGTGTCAATAATATGCGGGACGACGATGCACTGGAATTTTGTGCAAGGACCCTGCCAATCTTCATCATATCAAAGAAGAAGAGCGGAAAAAAATTATGCCACTCAGATATTTGACGGTTTGGAGCAAGGAGAGAATATAGAAGAAGAAAATCTCACCTCACGTATGATTGATTTTGTATATGAGAGGTTGGAAAAGTCAGCACGAGAAGCATTTTTGGACATATGCTGCTTCTTTAATGACGGGAATCATCAGTATGTAGAGTATATCGTGGGAGCAGAACAACTTAAATCACTTCAAGAGGCCGTTGTACTCACTACATGCTTCGAATTGCCGCTAGAGCAAATCACCTGTAACCACCCAATTTCAAAAGTAGAAGAAGAAAAGTTGATTGTTCGTGATGTTATTCGAGTAAAAGGGCTAAGCATGTCCCAGTCTACCAGAATTATGGATTTGCAGCCCTTCATTGAAGCTGCAGAAGACACGGTATGTTTTTACTTCAATTGTGAATTATGTACTCACGAAAAAATGAATCTATCAACTTTATTCTTTTGAAAATTTGTTACATATCAATCCTTTCTTTTTTCAGAAGCGGCTGACGGAAATCAAAGGGGTTTGGCTTGCCCATGACCGGTCTGGTTACTTGGTTGAAGAAAGGCACTTGAATTCAATGAGGATTTCACTAAGAGTTCTCTCTATGGGATATCGCATGAATGCCAGTGGACAAAGCCAGATGAAATTTAAAGAACTAAGATATCTGAGAATAGGCCGTGACATTCCTTTGTTGCCACTGAAATTAGAGGCACTTGAGACATTGGCTGTGTACGAAGGGCTTATTTTCCATTTAGGTGTTATTCTTTTCTACAAGGCAAATCCTCCATTTTCTGTATTTAAAAATTTGATCTTGATTTTAACAGTAATATGATTGTCTGTGATGACAAAATTATATTTAATGAAATTGGAATATCCATGCAGTTGCCCCAGAAATTAAAAATGTTTAAAGTTGTGTTACCGGATAATTCCAATACATGGAAAGAGCTGAAAGAGTCTGAGTGTATACCAGCACTTCAAAATTTCTGTTTAGAAGAATTACATTTATCAATTGGTCTCAAGACTCTACCAGAGGGGATTCATCACTTTGCTAATTCATTGAAGACATTGATATTGGATGGGTGGGATGAAATTGAGGAGTTTCCTGAATATGTTTGTGGATTACAATCTTTTAGTAAACTGACCATTACAATGTGGGACGCTTTAAAGTGTCTGCCGGAATCCTTTGCAAAGCTAACCACTTTAACCCACTTGGATATGAGCTTTTGTTGTAATGTGAAAGAATTACCTTTGAGTTTCTGCGAACTCAAATCTCTAAAATACTTAGTTTTAAATAATTGTTTTTGTTTGGAAGAATTGCCTTCCAATTTTGGCCAGCTTTCAGCTTTAAAGTATTTAGGTTTGTCGGAATGTTGGACGTTCACAGGATTGCCGTCCAGCTTCGGGCAACTCGCAGCTCTAGAGGTTTTAGATTTGAGTGAGTGTGACGAAGTAGAGAAGTTGCCTTCCACATTTGTTCAACTCAAAGCTTTAAAGAATTTGAGTTTCAATGGGATTAAAAGAAGTGGGTTGCCCGTTAGAAGAACTTACATCTTTGGAGTATTTAGAGTTGACAGATTGTCCAGAATTGAATGTAGACCTCAGCCAAATACAGAATCGCGTGAGTATTGAACGCTGAATAAAAAAAGAGGGCTACTGGCGAGTCACTGTTGATGTGTATCCGCATCACGGGGGTCTATATTTCATAACTGTATTATTATATTAAATTAATGCAGAATCTCAAATGTTTCCTGTTTGGTTTGCTTTATACACATTTATTTTTAATTTTATTTGGAATTTATTTTTCCATTGTTTTTTTAACTGGCTAGAGCCCTACAACCTGCGATTTTTATTCAAATTCTTTTACTCCTTTTTTTTTGAAAAAATAGTAGTCCAATATTTTGAATTATGAGTCAATCATATCTCTCTAGAATTTTGTAGTTCTATGTTTAATATTGATGTTAATGATTTTTTAAAAATGTTGGTCTTTCTATTATTTAAGGGAAAAGGGACTTGACATTTTTAAATTGGATTTTCAAGCTATATCAATGTGGATTAAACTGTTTGGTCTATCTTTAGAATTTTAGAATGGTTATGCTTTGTATCATATTGGATTTAAAATTGGACCTTGCTTGACATTGATCTTGCAATTTTGAATAGATTTAGAGGTGCATATGCTAGATTACATGTCAGTTTTAACTTGAATAATCATTTAGTCAAAGAGATCCAACTTGTAATAGCTGATCATTCTTAGGTCCAACAAGTGATTATAATAAGTTACCTTTTAGGTGCAACGGGTGCCATGCCCAAGGTCATTTATGAGCAAATTTCCCCCTCTTGGCTAGGCCCCAAAATCTGTCTGCTTTCCTCCACCCCAAACCTAATTATCACCTTGGAATCATTCCTTTAAATGGGTTCACAAATCCCAGTCTCATCCCCCTCCACTGGTTAAAGCTCTGGTCGAGGTTGATCTTTTGAACCCTATTCTTACTTTGAATATTCTTCTTTCCCTAGTGCATGTTTTTAACCCAATCTTGGCTTCCATTCTTTCTCCTCATTTTTCCTTCGTCAAATCTACTCCCCTCCCTCTCCCTCATCTTTTTTCTGATCCCCTCTTTGAGTTGTTTTCAAAACCCCTTGGGATTTTCAAATTGAATTATGACTTGGATTACATTATTGATACTTTTGTGGGAAAAATAAAATATGGGGGGATAAAAATATTTTAACTCCTAAAAATTTTCATGGGAATCAACTCCAATTGTCTCCTCTCTAAAAAAAATCCTAACTTGGGTAGAGGAAAAGGGAAGGGTTCTACTTCAGTTCTCAAGGGTTTGGAACAACAAGTCCATAAGCTCCTCTTTACAAGATCTAATTCTAAAAGAGAGAAAACTCTAAAACAAGGAAGGGAGAAGAGCCCTTCCAAAGAGCAATGATGATCTTCTCTTGGAATGTTAGGGGGATGGGATGCCCTAACAAATGGAGGTTGCTTAAGAGACAAATTTAAATCCATATCTTAGACAAGGGGGAAGAGCCCTTCCAAACAAAAATGAAGATCTTCACTTGAATGTTAAGGGGATGGGATCCCCTAAAAATAGAGGTTGATCAAGAGATAAATTTAAATCCATGTCCTAGATTTAGTATTTACCCAAGAAACTAAGCTCCCTGACGTAATGTGTATAGAAAAGTATTCCAAAATTTTTGAACTCTTTGCTTCCTTTTCAATTGGAGCTAAGAGTTAGTCAAGTGACCTTTGTTTCCTTTTCAAGAAATATTTAGTTAGTTAATCAATTGTGGACTCCAAGAAAAATTGGATTTGCCTTAAGATCTCAAGCCTCAAGGAAAATATGACTTTTTTCATCTTTAATGTGTATAATCCCTCAATCTGAGTTGCTATACAATTAATGTGAATGGAAATCTCAATGGTTTTGAGTTATTTTCAAGATGAACATAATATGTTGGCTAGTGACTTCAACTCTATATTGAGAAATCATGAGAAAAGAGGTGGGATTCAGATCAATACTCAATCCCAATTAGACTTCATTAAAAAAAATTGTGAAAATATTAGTTTGGACATTGAGCCTAAATTTAGATCCTTTACTTGGGGAAAAAAAAACTAGTTTTGGTAACATTGTTAAATGAATTGATAGGTTTTTGGTCTCTAATATTTGGTTCAATCAGAATTAGGTTCTTCACTCAGTTATTATAAAAGATCGAATTTCCTTCATTATCAAAAGAGACACTTATCCTACTATCCCACCCTTTAGATTCTAACTGATGTGGCCAAATGATCCAAATTTGATGGACTTTATAAAAAAAATAGTGGAATGAACCAGCCCCTAGAAGTAGTACCAACATTTTTATTGTAGCTCATAAGCTAAAAAAATGTTAGACAACACCTCCAAAAATGGAATAAGGAAGTATTTGGGAACATCTTTAGGGAAAATTTCATCGTTGAATCTAATATTCAAAACCTTCAAGACCAAGTGTAGATGGTTGGTTGTGATAGAGTGAAAATTTTAACTCGGCTCTCATAAAAGAGGAGATTTTATGGAAATAAAAATGTAGGTAGTGTTGGCTTAAGAAAGGAGATCATAACACAAAATTCTTTCATCAATCTACCCTGACTACCCATTATTGTGACAAGATCTCAAAACTCAAAACTAACAATTAACCTTTTACTAAAAATTTGGATATGATTAAAAAGGAGATAATCAATTTATTTTTAAAATTCCTTAAGGATTCCTCCCCAGATTTAGCTTTGGAGCAATGGGAATTTTTTAATTTTATTTGAATAATTATCAAAGATAATCAGAATGTTGATGTGATGAGACCTTTCATAGATGAATAAATTTGGGCTGCACTTTAGAACATTGACAATGGAAAAACCCTGAGCCCTAATAGGTCCTTCTAGGATTTTTCAAGAACTTTTTATAAATTGTAAAAAATTATATCTCAAATCTGAAAATGAATCTAGATCCTTGAGAAAATTTTTGAAGGATTTTAATTACACTTTTCTAGTTGTGATCCCCAAGAAAGCTAGCATAGCCTCCTTAGATAACTTTATAACTTTATCCCTTTGCAACATAATCAAAAATATTATTTCAAAATCCTTTGCTAATCATCTCTAAATATTATTTCCTCTTCTTATTTCATAAAAACAAGGTGGTTTAGTCCAAAATAGACAAATCTTAAATGGTGGTGTTATTTTGCACAAACTAATTCACTTAGCTAAATTGATGAAGGAAGTGACTATGAACATCAAACTTGATATTAATAAAGGTTATGATAGGGTAACTTATAACTTTCCTTTCAAAATCTTGAAGAATTTTGAGTTCTCAAAGGCTTGGTGTGAATGGATCAAAACTTTTATCTCTACTCCTATGTTCTCAATTCTTGTAAATGAAGTCCCAACTAGTTTCTTCAATGCTTTAAGAGGTCTCCATTAGGGGGATCCCCTATCTCTTCATCATCATGGTAGAATCCCTATATATCCTTTTCAAAGAAAAAATTGTTAAATCTCATCAATGATTTAAACATTACTAAGAATTTAAACTTCTCTCATGGATAATTTGTGGACGATACAATTTTGGGAAGCTATGCTCACATTCAAGAAGCTAGAATGCTAAAGAAAATACTATATTGGTATCAACATGCTTTGGGTTAGGAGGTTAACCTCTTACATATAACATTTTCATCCTCCACACTTCAATCCACAGAAAAAACAATATTAAGCAAATTCTTAGATTTTATTTAAGTTCTCTTCCTAGCAAATACTTGGAGGTTATGTGCACTGAATTGGGGGACAATTATGTGGACATTTTCCATAATGTGATCACATTATTAAATAATGTGATCATTTTATTAACATAATGCGATCGCATTAGTTAAATTATGTCTTAACAATTACTAAGCCATAACACAATCACGTTAATAGATAATAGGATCATGTTAATAGATAATGGGACACATTAATAAATAACACAATCACATTATTGTAAAAATAATAATGCGATCATGTTTCTTTTATTTTGTATATAAAAAAGTGTTAACATGTACATGAAGCCAATCTTGGTTAATAGATAACATGATTGCATTATTATAAAAGCAATAACATGATCATGTTCTTTTTATTTGGCACATAAAATTATGTGAAAATGCACATTTAAATGTGAATAAAAGCTCATATATGTGCATATTATATGTATATTATATTATATATATATTTCAATAAAAAATAAGTACATATAAGAAAGGGGGTATATACAATAAATATATATTCTATTTTTTTACCATGTCCAACCAACAACACAAATAGTGGGTTTTTATAAATTCAAAATACAAACTAAAAAACAAAACACCTAATTCAATATTCTAAGATAAACTAACATTCCTTGTTTACCCTATTTGCAAAACTAAGAAAAAAACAAATAGATTTATGAGGGAGAGTTCACTTGCCTAGATATCGTTAAATCTTGCTCTTCCATCTAAACTTCATCCACTTTCTTCCTTCTCCCTTCCTTGTTTGGGTTCCTCTAATAACGCAACATCTTAGGATGCAAGAGCTTGAAGGGGGAAAATGAAACTTCAAAACTCTAAAATTGGTTTGGACCTTTTCCCCTCACTTTTATTTTTATTTTATTATTTTTTATCTTTAAAATCCTAACTACTCCCAAAACATGCTTGGTTACCCACTAAGTGGGTCTAATTATGACCTCACTTATTTTAAGGTCCACTAAATCAATTTATTAATACAAAAAATGATAATTAGTCAATGAAACATGTTAATAATAATTATTTAATCTCTCTAGGAATTAAAAAATAATATTTCATTATTAAAATACATTGATAAATATTCTCTTATTTATTTATTTATTTATTATAAACTTGAGTAAGTTGTTAAATATTTATGATAACTCTCATAGCATGAACAATAATAGATACATATGTAGCAAATACAAGCATATCATAATTTGGAGGGTAAGTGCACGGAGTTAGGGGATAATTCCATTGACATTTACCACAACATGATCATATTAATTAATAACATGATCATATTATTTAATTAACATGATCACTTTGCTTAAGGCTAGGCTTAGGATTGCCGAGACATAACACGATTACATTATTAAATAATGTGATTATGTTATATTGAATAGTAATGTGATCATGTTATTAACACTAACATGATCATTTTAATAATATAATCATATTCCCTATGCCCCAAAAAAAATAGGGAAACCTAAATGTGTTTCCTCCTCATAGCGTGCTCCGCAATCATGTTTTGTGCAAACCAGTGTCAGGAAGTATCAAGAAGTGCCAGTATTCACCCCATAAGCTTGTTGATCAATGATGTCATCACATAGGAGACGTAACTCACCAAAATCTTTTCTATCTACCCCTAATTTTTCATAGCTTTCATTGTTTTTAACCCATGTTTTTAATTATAATTTGTTTTTTTCTAACAGCCCATCCTACTAACCCTCCCAACCTTCCACAAAACCCTCTGGTTGCTCCTCCTCCTAACCCTCCATAAAACCTTACAGTTCCTCCTATCCCTCCACCTAACCTCCCTAAAGTTCCCCAAAACCCCCTGATAGTCAATATTTTTTTATTGATAATATTGTCAGAAACAAACTTGAAATTGAAGACCTAATTGATAAAATGAGAGATCCCAATTCAACTAACCCCCACCACTCCAACTAGTTGATTCCCTACAGTTTTTATTAGGTCAAATTGACTCAATAACAAGTCAAATTGACCAATGAACCTCATATAGAGATACTTGTAAGGCATATTATGTTGACAAGTTGTCAACCCTTCAAATCAAAAATTTAGAAATTTCAAATTTGTGCCCTATTCATTGACCTAATCACCAATGCCCCCTTTCCCATAATGGCCAAATGTTTTCTTATCCATCACTATGTATATAACTTAATCATGGATAATTTTTGGGATAGATGGTGGATGGTCTTTGACTATCTACCATGTAACAATCATGAGGTCCCTTTATATTTTTTGAAGAAACTCTAATGTGAGTTTGTCCTCAATCGAATTCCCTATTATTTTGATTTTAGTGAGTTTCAGGGCCAAAGAAAAGGCTTTGCATAGGATTGACTAGGTGCATGTCATGTGCCTAATCAACTTATGTAGATTCATATCCAAAAGCCTCTTAAGCCTAAGATCCCCTTTACAGTTTAGTAGGTCATGGAGATAGACACTCTCCATGCTCTTAGCTCGCTCACTAATACACTTGTTTAGCATTTGAGTAGGCTTTCACAGAGTGATGCTACATATACACCATAGGCTACCTAACCCAACCCCACCCTTACAGTTTATGTGGAGCTATGTGCATAAGACCTTCTAATGATGATGGCGTCAGTGGTTCAGATGGCTTAGATCATATTCTTATGACTGATAAGTTTTTGACATGCATATTTGGTGTGTAATCATTAGTCACCACCTAGATGCAGGTATATTTTATATAAATGTCATGTTAAATTTAAGTTATATTTATAAAATTAATTTCTAATCTAATGATTAATTTACATAAAAATTTATTATAATATATATGTAATTTTTTATAGTGTAGAATGTGATGGTTCCTTCATCGTCATAGCCAGTATTTACAGCATTCGATTTGTCACAGTTATTGTTTTTATATTAGGATCCAACTATTGGGCCATACATGATTGCATCTACCTCCATTAGGATGACACCATTTACATATATAGAGGTAAAAATTATTTACACATATGTTTTACTCTTTGCATTTGTTATGATTGTAGTTGTTTACATAAACATGTTGATGAGTGATGTGGCATACGATTTATCTACTTTTGTGTCTCTTGCTTATACTTTATTTGGGTAACTTCATGTTAGTCTAGGTATTATTCCTAATTGGACCTCATCTTATCATTCTCTTCATATCCTATTGGTTCTTCTCTAACAAGTGTATGCTCGCCCTTGTTTCCCCCTAAACTCCATCTCCTCACCCTCTATCCTATACTTTTTTCTACATCTAAGTATCTACATATTATGGTGGTGGTTGTACTTAATGTTGGCATTATACCATAATTATAACCTAGACACATGATATTTTTCTAAATTTACTCCTCTAATTAGTACTCTCCCAATTTTTCCCATGATTGTAGTCGAGTGTTTACCTCATTCACAAACTATCCTAAAATACCCTAATATAGTAGAGTTACCAAATATATCATTGTCAGTGTGTCCACCACTCATGGAAAGTTTCTCAATGGTGCATACCTATCCAACTAGAATCCCTGATGACTCCCATTGTCCCAATATTTAACCCTCACTGGTAAGGGGTCATGTGTTCATACACCTAGCCCATGATGAGTTTAGGGGTCATGTCCTCGTACACCAAAGTATTACACCTAATTAACAACCTTACCTCTATCAAAATCCTCTATCAAGGCCACAACCTTGCCTTTAACTGATAAGCCTAGTATCCTAATGACAACCTTAATATATTTTACATGACACATCCTAGTTGGTGAATCTAGGTCACTTGCAAAGGAATCTACTTGATGGGTCAATAATCCCCACCTACATAATCCAAATTATCCCTATTATATATAGTGTGGCCAAATCATTAGTCATTAATTTCTCTATAATCTTAGGAAGTCAATCATACTTCATCACTCTACTCCATCAAATGTAGGCTCACCTTTTTTAAACATAATATAAAATATCCCTAAATACTCTAAGTTAATCTTGAAAATTCATCCAAAAGGAATTAGTTACGAGGGTTTTTACCTAAGTCAAATCCCTATTTTTAGACAAGTAATAAATCAACAACCAATATAGTCCAACATGTAATATAACATAAATTAAAGATATTGACCCAATTATATTTATACTTGTCAATTTGAAAAAAAAAAAGAAACTAGAATATTATATATTCCCTTTCATGGTTTTAATCCTCTAATTTTGGTTTTGGTGCAAGGGTATTGCTCTAACACTTTAATAGATGGCTTATAATTTCATATGTAAGTCTATTTTCACATGCATATTTGCCTTCTTCTTTCTTATAATGTGTCATTGCATTCATATACTTATATAGATAGATATTTTATATGTACAAGTGCTTCTATTGATCATTTTGGTTTCCATATATAAGATTTGATGTACTTTATATAAAACTAAGTGCTCAACCTTATTTACATGAATAGTTGATGGTTGATACTGACACTCCTCCCGCTCTAAAAGCTGAGATAGACATAGCACTTGCTACTGCAATGTCATCTGCATAGGTGCTGACAGAAGTATATATTGGTTCTTGTAGTTTTTAATTGTAAAAATAGACTTTTTTTAATAATTTTAGTACATGTGTACTTGGGGCAAATATAACTTATGTTTATGTATTGTGTATGCAGGGTTGTCCTATAACAATTGATAGTCCTAGTCAGATGGTGATTGGGGAAACTTCTCATGTTCCTCTCATATTTGAGATACCTATTCAGACAACTGAGCCTATTATTGACTTGATTGAACATGAAAAATATATTGAGCAAGATCGTGAGCTTGCAGTAAGTGCACATGTTTAAATGAATTCTTATTGTAGTTTAAAATTAATTTCTTAACAATTGTTTAAACATGTATTTTATGTTAATTTCATAATAATTATTGTATTTAAATAGGCTCAATTGCAATCTAAATATGAGTGGACCCATATTCAGACCTTGGAGCAATCCAAGGCATTAGAGGGGTCTCCATATACTAGTAGGGCATCTTAGGGAAAATCTTCTTTGAGGAAGGCAAAGAGAGGGAGGCTATTTGATGAACATGAGATGTACTTTTTTGTATGCCTATATGGAAATTGGTGCATTTTTGGAATTGTATATGCAGATGTGACATTGAACCAACATTAGATACTATGTTGGTAGATTTAATGTTTTGTATGGCTATTATGGCCCAATCTATGTATTATTGACATTGGACATGTATGTGCCTATATTGTATGCCTATCATGGCTTGATCTATATAATTTATATTTAGTTTTTATTTCATTATGTATTATTATACAATAATTTTTTTATCTTTCAAATTATTATCTATATCAGATCTCATATTTAATATTATACACACACATAAATGAGGATTAAAAAATTATTCTTTTTAATGCTATAAATCTTGAATCTTACATATTTTTTTTAATTAAAGTTTTTAAATTTCATTGTGTGTAGTGTAAATTACTAATGACACTCTTATCACTTAGGCTTAATGTCCTTCTTCTCTTTGTACCTACTTCTTTTACGTGCTTTTGATGTAGAGCTTTCTAAACAGCTTGCAAGTGTTAAAGATCTTGATCAAAGATATTTTTATCTAATATTGTGTATTCACTTATTTTCTACCTTATGAATCCTTATCCTATTTATAAAACACAATTCCAACTTTTGAACCCCTCTTTTTTATCTTTTCTCAAATTTCTCTCTTTAGCCTTGATCTTGGCTTGTAGCCCTATTTTAAGGGAAACCTCATGTTCTATTTTGTACATAAAATCTTCAAGGAAAACTAATTATGTTTTTGACAACCCTTTTCCATTTCATTATCTCACGTAAAATTTTGGGTTAGGTTCCTTTGCAAAATCTTGTACCTCTAGGCTTACTTGGCATTCCAATTAGCCCTTGAAATGAATGAAGCTCCATGGTTTGACCATTATGGAGACACTTTGACAAAAAAAAAACTATATTTGACCACCCTCTTTCCAATCCTACTTTTCAATCAATTTTGGTCCTCAACTCTTCACCTAAGTTCAACTTTCTTCTTGAGCCTCTTTCTCACTAGATCTCTTAGGTTAGTTGACTACCAACAAGGTAACACAGTATATAATATAGAAGGTAAAAGTATGAAATAAATTTATTCATTTAATATACTGTAAGACATATTAGATTACAAATTTTCATGAATTTTTAATGGTTCAATCTCTTCCTATGGTCAAAACCCTAAAAGTCAGGGTTTGTAGCAACTGTATAGGCTGAGATTGAAAATAATTGCATATAATGTCCAACTAGGAATTTCAAGATTATATAATTATTAGATTAATTAGGTTTTTTTCAACACTCTTATAACTTTTTCCTTCAATGAGTATGTTTATACAACCCTCAGGGCATTCACAAACAAGAAATCTTAGTCATTCAACACTGTATTTTGTATGTTAGAACCAGGGGTATGCAGGGTCTCTAGGTTTTTCAACATTAAAGGATTATATAAATGAAAATAAGTTTATCACCATATTCTATAATATATAATTAAATATTTAATATTCATACTCTTCACCATCTACCTCAAATGGAATGTGAGAGTACAAAACCAAAACTGACTATTAACCCAAAACAGGGTATAGACAGGATTTTTTTGTTCTAAAGATCAATAGGTATATAGGTAAATTAATCAATTCCACATAATAGTTCAATAGTTTAATATTTCAATAGGTCAAATTTTTCAAATCTATAAAAAATTTCAAAGTTGTCAAAGGTGTCAAAATTGTCAAAGTTGTCAATGTTGTCAAAATTATCAAAGTTGTCAAAGTTGTCAAAGTTATCAAAGTTGTCAAAATTTTCAAAGTTTTTAAAATTATAAAAAAATTCAAATTTTTCAATAGGTCAATAGGTTAATAGATCAATTACTCACTAAGTTTCTAGGTCTCTAGTTTAAGTTGTCAAAGTTATCAAAGTTGTTAAAGTTCAAGTTGTGATTGCAAAACTCTAGTTTTGATGCTTCCTAAGTGAAAAATGACACCACAAACACATATAATGGGGGTGTATAACATCTAATACTAATTTATTATTCTCTTTTTAGGCCTGATCAATAAACCCACCACCCATTCCTTCCTCAAGAACACCCTTCCCAATACAAGAAAAATGTAATTTTTTAGCATAAGTTCAAACATGCATAGAATGAAATTTGTAAGTAATTTATATAAACCATAAAATATTTTATGTACCACCTTAATCCCTCTAATTATATCCTAGATTACTTAGGTGAAATTTTAGAGATCATTTCATTAGATACGTTGCAGTGACAAGTCCAAAAATGTAAGTTTTTGTCAGTGAACAAGAAACTTCTCAAGCTCCAACTGGCATTTTTACCTGTGGGACCTCCACATATGAATATATATATTTTATCACATATAAATATATAAATTATATTTTATTATGATACCATGATGTTTGAATCCACTTGAAAGTGCATTTTCACTACCATTCCGTAGAGCGGAAACACTGACAACAAATGTTGTCAGAGTTCAAGTTATGGTTATAGAACTCTTGTTATGATGTTTTGTGAGTAAAAATTGACACTAAAAACACATTTTTGGGGGTTTATAACCTCTATTACCAATTTTTTGGCCTCCCATCAGGCCCGATCAACAAACCCACCAACCATTTTGGCCTCAAGAACACCCTTCCCAATACAAGAAAAATGCAATTTTTTAGCCTAAGTTCAAACACACATAAAACAAAAATTATAAGTTATTTCCATGAATAATTAGATCAATAAAATACCACCATAAGCCCTCTAATCTCACCCTATATCACTTGATTGGAATCTTAGATATCATTTCGTTAGACAAGTTGCAATGATGGGTCTAAAAATATAATTTTTTGTCAGTGAACAAGCAACTTCTTGATCTCCAAGTAGAATTTCTACCTCTAGGACCTCAACCTATAAATATATCACTTTAATCACATATAAATAGACAAATTACATTTTATTGTGTTGCTACAATTTTTTAATCCACCTATAAGTACATTTTCACTACTATTCTGAAGAGCAGAAACACTAACAACAAATGTTGTCAAAGTTTAAGTTGTGGTTGTATAACTCTAGTTATGATGATTCATGGGTGAAAAATGAGACTACCAACATGTCTATGTGGGTGGATAACCTCTAGGACTAGTTTTTTGACCTCTTGTCAGGCCCGATCAACAAACCCACCACTTATTTTGGCCTCAAGAACACCCTTACTAATACAAGAAAAATGCAATTTTTTAGCTTAAGTTCAAACACGCATAAAATTAAAATTGTAATTAATTTATATGAACCATCAAATCCATCACATACCACCTTAATCCCTCTATTCACACCTTAGAGCACTCAATGGGAAGCTTCAAGATCAATATGTTAGACAAGTTACAGTGACGGATCCAAAAATGCAAGTTTTTTTCAATGAACAAGCAACTTCTTGAGCTCCAACTGGAATTTATACCTTCAGGACCTCCACCTATAAATGTATTATTTTGATCACATACAGATAGATAAATTACATGTTATTGTGATTCCACAATGTTTGAATCCACCTGAAAGTATAATTTCACTACCATTTTGGAGAACGAAAACACTAACAATAAATGTTTTTAGAGTTCAAGTTGTGGTTGCATAACTCTAATTTTGATGCTTTATGGGTGAAAAATGACATTGCTAACACATTCATGGGGGTGAATACCTTTAGGACTAGGTTCTTGGCCTCCCATAAAGCTCGATCGATAAACCCACTACCCATTTTAGCCTCAAGAACACCCATGCCAATACAAGAAAAATACAATTTTTAGCCTAAGTTCATACATGCATAAAATTAAAATTGTAAGTCATTTCCATAAATCATTAGATCCCTCATGTACCTCCTCAATCCCTATAATTTCTCCCTAGATCAAACATGCATAAAACCTAAGCTTCTCTTATCTTCAAGAATATAGAATTCTTTACTGACAATGCCAACCAAGGGAAGGTGAAAGCTTATCTATTACCACTAACGTACAAAAACTTATTAGTAAGCAATAAAAAATGAAATTTATATATTTAATACCTAGAAAATAAAAACATTTGGTAAAATTGATTACATCTACATTTGAAAAGTCAACATACCTCCATATTTCAATCCAACGAACCACTCGGAACTGCTCTAACCTTGATAGTATCAAGAATAGCCTCATGATCTAAATCTTGAACTTTACATAGTTTCTTATTTAATGGCATCCCATGATATTTTTTTAATTAAATATTTTTTGGAAGAATCAAATTTGAATAGTGCAGTATCTTCCTATGTGTTTCAAACTCTTCAAACAACTATTAATCTAAATTTTTTATAGGATATCATCGAAACCAAGTTCCAGTGACTACCACTAACCCATTGGGATAGTTAATATTTTCTCCATTTGTAATTAGGGAAGTCAATTTTTTATTTCTCTCTACACATTTACACAAGCAGTAATCAGTGCCTTCTTCATTATCCTCATATATAATAACTATAAAAACATGCCCTGTACATCACAAAAAATCATTTTTAGCAACAATATGAAGATATATAAATTATGAGAATAAATTATACATAATGAAAAATATTCTACCTAGTTGCACTAGATCAGATACATGGTCAAAGTCATCTAATAATGTCATATATGTAAGTTGTAATGTTATTAGAACCTAATATGTGTTGATTGGAATTAGAGGTTTGGAACTCCAATCATCCACCCACTCTTGTGACTCATACTCATTCCAAATAGAATCCACATGTGCCAAACAAAAATATACCAAGTGTCTTATATGAACATTCTAAGAACTTGTATTTGAGCTATGAAATGATTGGAGGTCACTTGAACCCGTTAGAGTCATACAATCCTCATACTTTGGCAAGTGTTCTTCCTCCATTAACCAAAAATGTCTGTGAATAGTATAATTTGGTTGAGCACCATGACACATGTTTTCATTACACCATTCAACCATAGTTTTTGCATCTATCAAATGAACACCCTCTTCAAATTTCAACTCCTCCCTTATAATAACTCTTTTTACACATGCCCCAACACCGTCATGCTCCCTTTTTCCATGACCAGCCTCAGTAAAACTCCAAATGTGTTCTACACCTATGGTAACATGCATCCTACTCAACCAATAAAATATTTATGTATTTTTAAATTATGATGTGCAATTATCTGACCAAATGTAATGTTGATTGAAATTAATGTTCTTTTGACTCAACTATTCATATAAATTCTAAAAACAATCTACATACTCTGAACAATGTGATCTATCATCACTAATATAGAAATATTACTCCCTTAATATTTTTCATTTTTGCTTTGTACTATCAGGTACATGCATGAATGTTGTATGCATGTATATTATAACTTGTGATGAGTTGAATACTATGATTAGACATACATTTTGGGTTTGAATGTATAATTATCTACAAAATCAATTAATAAAACAATGTAACCAAGTGGGAATGTATCCTTGCATATCTCAAAATGTCCATCCAACCATCTAGCTCTGTGTGTGTGCTTTGCATAGTCATAAATAATCTTTTCCTTTAATTTGACCAAAAAATTTGAAAAAGGTATCTTTTTTGTAATAAGTTCACACCTTTTATATTCTTTGACATCTTTTACTTGATAAGTCACTAATTTATATTTGCTTAAACCAACTAATTCCTATCCAATTACACTTGCAATCTCCTCATGGATACATTTTTTGAAATTTGGCAATCCACCACAAATGTTGTAATTTCTATTTAAACATGATTTGTTGTAAAATAATTTTCCATCCAGTCTTTTATAGAATATAGTTGGAATAAATTCCCTAGCTGATTTTGGTAGAAATTTAATGCCACACTCTTGCAAAATGTTAGTATGTGAAGTACAATGAATATAACGAAAAACATCATAGTACATTGAAAATTCAACATGTTGCTTACAATAAAAAGTGGTGCGTGTGTGATTTATTTTAACATAAAAATGTTTTTCCATCTTAAAATATATTTGACAAATAGAAATCTATGGATGTTTTTCCAAAAAGGTAGAGTACAATTGTGTTTGATTCAAATCTAATAAATGTTTTGCATGCAGTTCACGGTTACAAGAACCAACTCTTCTTTTCACAACATCTCTTGCATTGGGCAAAACTCTTGTATTATCTTTCCAAAATTGAGTAATTCTTTGAGAGTATCAGATAGAGCCTTGTCATTTTATGTAAGTCTACCAAAGAATGCCCAAATCTCATTGGTATTAGGTTCATTAAGTCTTTCACATCTTTCAATTTCTTTACTTATTATTTTTCTATTTATATTAATTGTTCGGCTTGTTTTTGAAACCATTAATTTTTTCACTATTATGTCACTTATTGCATAAGTTGTAAGTATACACCAAGTAGCATTACAATATTTGGTGCATGATTTTGGGCCTACAATATGATATGCATCATGTAGATATTCAACAATTTCATCATTTTCATCATCCATGTTAGATGTTCTTAGTCCTAATGTGTACATTATTGGTCCCATCTTAATCAATTTTATCAATGAAATAAATAATTGACATCTTTGACTACCAAACTAAAAATTATAAAAGAAAATATCCCAAATTTCCTGAGCCAATCTTCTTGAATGGCAATCAGACATTTTATTATGCATTGATTTTAAAATATTTTCATCAACTTCAGTTAAGTAATTGTATTTTATAAGCACAATTCTTGGAGGTGTTGGTAATGGTGAAATTTGTTGAGAGGGTGTTTCAAAATTGTTATTACTTTCATTGTTTAGAGGTGGGATGACATTAAATTATTCATTGTTAATTTCTTCATTATATGTTTCTATGAATTTTTTTTGATGTTTAATTTTATCATTATTTGTTTCCATCAAACAAATTTCATTTATGAGGGTTGAAACATTATACATAGACTCATCATCAACAAAATCAAAAACTTGGAACTTTCAATGTGAACTTCCAATATTAACTAATTCATTATTTTAAATTTTATTATTATTCATTTCATTATGGTCAATTTCAACATTATTCAATTGATTATAGTTAATTTCATGATTTCTTAACTCATTATCATCAATTGGCTTATTATCTATGGCATTTGGTTCATCAAGATTAGGGTTTGTACCTTGTTTACCATGAACTTTTCACATTAGTAGCTTGTGTTTCTCTTTGAAATAGTCTAATTCCTCTGGTGTTTTTTTCTTCAACAACTTCCTCTTCCTCTTCAAACATGATCCATAACCCATCAGAGGGGACAATTGACAACTTTTTAAAGGTGGGGTCAAGTACATAGGTACATAGATCTCATAGAAGTACATAGAGAATGTTTGTGGGGACAAAAGTCTCAATTTGGTCTTAAAATAGTCATTGATAAGTGAGATTATCACTAAAATAATAATAATGTGAGCACGTTATATAGCGCAATTGCATTACTAAATAACAAAATCATGTTACGCTTTCCACAAGGTCCCAACACACCCAACCCATTAGGGAGCTGATAACAATAATAGCATGATCACGTTACTAATGATTGCATTATGTTTTCCACAAGGTCCCAACACAACCAACCCAATGTAAAGTTGATATAGATAAAGATAATAACATGATCATGTTATTATCCATACAAGCTATGGGGTTGGCAATTGGCAATGAGGAGCAAGTGTTGCCTATGTTAATAATAATATATCATATTATTAAATAATGCAATCACATTATACTTAATGTAGATAAGGGATTAGAGATTAGGGATTAAGGAAAATTAGTACATAGGTTTTATGGATTAGGGATTAGGGATTAGGGATTATAATTTATGTTTTAGGAACTAGTGATTACAATTAAGGTCTAAAGTGAAGATGCACGACTACAGAGACCTTTCCTAATACTTGGAGAAAGAAACTCTAATCACGTTGAATCCCTCAAATATAATAATAAGTCATTAATAATAAAATGTGATTTTGGGTTGCCATTATGCCCTAGATGTCATCATGTAGATTGAGTGAATTAGTCAAATGGGGCAATCAGTCACGTGATTTAGGCCACACTGAGCCCTATGAACTTAATTCTTAGTCTAGAAAGGATGTTAATTTGGGATAAAATGATTGGTTCAAGGTTTAAAGAGTTTATATTTATATTTTAGAGTTTAGGGATTAAGAACTTTAAGGATTAGGGCTTAGGGTACATAGGTTTTAGGGTACATTTATATAATTGTGTAGGTAATTGGGGAAAATTTGGGATCCTTGAACCTATATTTGTGATAACAAAATGTGAATTTGGGATCAATTATCTCCCACATCATCGTAGATTGAGCCTATGAAGTCAATTGCGATAATGAGAGATGCAATTTTAACCAAGTTCATCCCTATGAACCTAATTCTTACTATATATATACATACATATATATATATATAAAAGGATGTTAATTGGGGCTAAACTTACCGATTTAGGGTCTATAATTTAAAGGGTTTGGGGTTTAGGGATTATGGCTTAGGGTTTAATGTAAATGGTATAGGGTTTGGAGTTAAAGTTAAATGATACATGGTAACTCAGGGTTTGAGATATCAAATATAGGGTTCAATCACTAAGGTAATTGAAGAACATTTGAGCTAATTTTGACACCTATTTATGAATTTATTACCTTCATGTTTACATTTCTGATAAAAGTAGGGTCAATTATACCATGTACATGTTATACAATTTATTGAGCCATAAATTTGGTTTAGGGGCTTAAGTTTACCCAAATCACGTAGGGAATTATATAAATTGACAAATTGGATCAATTCATGATAGAGTATCAATCTTTTGATTTTACCCCAAATCATATCTTGCTATTGAAGGCCCTCAAATTGGCCTCAAATGCCTCCTCAATTAAACTAATCAACTACCTCTCCTCCTCTTTGGTTAATTAGGTTGAAGGGGCTCAAAATAGTCCCAATTTACTGAATAGATACATAGATCTAGATTGGTACTCCAAAATCTTTAGCCATAGGTTTAAAAAATGCATAAATTAAATGACATGTCATGATAAAATCAGTTATATCATAAGGCATGTATGTTTGTGGTATACATAGTGGGTATTAGGGCATAGGGATTACAATTTAAATGTTTTAGGGATCATTAGAGTTTAGGTTTAAGGACTTGTATATTAATGTCTAATCACTAGATATGCCATGTGTTCAAACTAGATTCTTACTACAAAGGATATTAATTAGGACTAAATTGAAGTTGGTAAATACCTAGAAAGTAAATGGTTTACAATTTAGGGTATAGTGTTTAGGGTTTATGGTTTATGACCCTTTTAAGTTTTAATGTATATACATGGTTTAGGGTACACAAGGTCAATTGTAAAGATAATTGAGGAAAATTTAAATCACTTAGACGCATTTGTGACTATATAAAGTGTTTTTAGGTTGTCATTATACCATGGATGTCATGTCACATGTGTAGATTGAGTGAATTAGTTAAATAGGTCAATCAATCTTGTGATTTAGGCTAAATTGAGCCCTGTGAACTTAATTCTTAGTCTACATGATGTTAATTTGGGCTAAAATGATTGGTTCAAGCTTTAAAGAATGTATATTTATAGTAAATAGGGTTTAGGGATTAGGAACTTCAAGGATTATGGCTTATGGTATAGGTTTTAAAGTATATAAGGTATAATTATGATGGTGATTGGGGAAATTTTGAGTTCCTTGAATGTAGATTTGTGAGTAAAGAATGTGAATTTGGGATCAATTATCTCCCAAATCATCACAGATTGAGCCTACAAAGTCAATTGTGGTAATAACTAATGAAATTTTAACCAAGTTCATCCTTGTGAACCTATTTATTACTATATATAAAGGATGTTAATTGGGGCTAAATTGATTAGAGGGGCCTATTGAGCCTCAATGTAAGGAATTTTATCCATATGATATCAATTGGGGATCCAAATGCTCACCATATTAAAAAAATAAGCATTTTTTCAATTTGATGTGCAATTCGGTCCAAAGGAGCCATGTGCAAGGAATTACATTCATATATAATGAAAATTGGGGCTTACTTGGCCTTGTTTGCATACCATATTTAACCAATTGAGTATTCAGTTCTAGATGATACAAATTGGGGCCAATCGAATCTTTCCCAAGGAATTACACATGAACATAATTTTAATTAGGGCCTGAATTGCACACCTTATTCAAATAATTTAGTGTTATCATGAATCTGATATGAAATCATGACCAATTGAACCCTCTGTAGGGAATTATAGATCCATCTTTAATAACAATTAGGATTCTGATTAATTCAACTAAAAATATATAATGGTTCAATATGATCTATGAAATTTATTCTAAACTTGAGCCTTTGTAAGAAATTTCATCCTTCTACTATCAACAAGGGGCTCTGTTGGTCCCAAATACATTATATATTAAATCAACCAAGTATTTAGTTCAATTGAATATGCAATTATGGCCAACCAAGGCTCATGCAAGTAACTGAATACATCTAATGTCAATTACAACTTCGTTGGCCCCAATTTTTAACTATATCTAGCTAATCATGCATTTGGTAAATTATCTTACATACATAATTGGAGCCAACTGAGCCCCATGAAATTAATTTTTTCCATATAATGTTTCATTTGGGTTCCATTAGCCCTGATTTCACACCATATTGAACCAATTGAGTATTTAGGTTCAATATGATATGCAATTGGGGCCACTCAATCCCCAAGAAAGGAATTACATCCATCTAATGTCATTTGGGGTTTTAATTACACCATGTTAAAACAATTGATATTTTTTTCAATACTATACAGAATCAAGGACAACTAAGTCCTATGTAATTAATTGTTTCCACCTAGAATATCAATCGAGGCATTTTTCACCCCATGAAATGAATTGTGTCCATCTAATTTGTCCATTGTGAATATTTTTCCCTAATTGCACATCATATTTAACCAATTGAGTATTTTCTTCAGTATAATCTTTATAATTAAGTGTAATTGGTCCCCATGCAAGGAATTCCTTCAATATAATGTCAATCAAGGATTTGATAGCACATGTAATATTAGACAATAATCTTAAGACTACTAGTCATAATGGCTCCTATTCAAGTTTTAGGATGTTTAGAATATATAACGTGATCACATTATTAATGTGATTGCATTATATAATAACATGATCATGTTAATAACACAATTAATAATGCAATAGTGTTATTAACATAATCACATTATTAATACGATCATGGTATTTGAATTCAAATTCAATTCTTATGATTTTTGGCTTAAGAATGGCTTGGATTCCCAAACCAAAGGCTTGGACTATCAATGTACAACTGAGTATTGAAAGATATGAAAATAAACAACAAATTTCAACTTTGACTACCAAATACACTAAGAATTTCAACTCAAAAATTCAAAAACTTGATACCATTGAGATGAGCATACTCTCTTCTTTCAAAAAATATGATTCTTATATTTTTTGGACTAATTTAAGGTTTCAAGCTATATTTATTTCTAACTATGCCTTTTTTAGACCACTACATGCCGCAAACATGCATGTATATACATGTTCATGTAATTTGTGTTTCATTGATCCAAGTGAAAAAAAAATTATATGATGACATAGTAAACTTAATTATACACACATTCAAAAAAAATTAGTTTTCATTTTTTTTTGAGGTAGTTATGCCTAACTCATGGACAACTGTCAATTTCTTTGTCAGTTTTTGGGATCTAGTTACTTACAAAATTCATTAAAAAAAATATTCATTGAAATATATATATATATATATATAAGTGGCGTGCTATAATATTTTATCTAAATTTTACCAAAATGGTTTCAAATAATATTAAACACTGCTTAAAAAATGGTGTGTGTCATGGTTGTTGATCTACCATGTTTTCTAGAAAAAAATTGGAGATCCTCTTCAAATTTTAGATGTTTTACCTAGTTAACCATTTTTTTTTTAAAATAGTTTTTAGAAACTAGACTTGAAATTATACATATCATTTTTTTACACCATCTTCAAATTTGGAGTTTAGATATCTCAAATTATCTACAGAAGTTCAAATTTTATAAATTTTAGAATAATCATGTCCATAGGTAGGCCATTTTTTGTCCCCCAACTTTTTGCACTTATCCTAGATCAAGATCGTATATTAGTTAAATAAAATAATCCATCAAACACAAAATAATTTAATTCACAATACAGAGCAACATATACGAATAGATTCAGATACAATCAGGATAATACTAGTCATCTCTCACTAATATTTCCACACACCTAACTAGGGGTCTCATCCTATGACGATGCAACAAATATAAATGTGTCTACAGTGGTTCAACATAGGAGTATTACATTCTCCCTATCTTATAAAATTATTGTCCTTGATCCATAACTCTGACCAATGAGTTCAATAATAAGTTAAGTTTAAAATTAATCAAGTTTTGACAATTCAAATTCCAAAATTATTTAAATCTTTTAATATTATAAATCTTTTACTCATTATCTTTTATAGTTAGTGTTTATTTTAAATCAATAATTATGATGTAATTTATGCAAGTAGTTCTCATAGTGTCAAATAACCATATTGTCATCCACGTTGTTTCCCTATCATCTAAATCTCAAGAATACTCTGCCATAATACAGTGCTAACTAGTAACATGTATACCCAAAAAAATTCATGTCATGAAATATAGTAATAAATTTTAGCACCATTCCATGGTGAAATTACAATATGCTGACATAATAGTAATCCCTAGTAAATATTTTAAAGCAATATTGAATAACATTGAACTATGCAAAACCATTCGACCACTAAATTGTGCTAAAATAAGCATACATATTCAAAAATAACCAAGAAATAGATACATTCAAATCATCTACTTAGACCTCCTATCATCAACATACCACCTTATACCTCCCAACTATCTTAAATGTCACTACTTAGACATCCTAGTTACCAAAATAATAAGTAATAAATAACCACCACATCTAGTGGGGTGGAAAGGATGGTATCTTGATATGTGTGATAGCTTCTCCATCATAATCCCACTAGCTATATTCCAAGCTACTTATTCTCCCCCATACTACACCATTGGCATAATATTTATGCACATATGTATACATATGAAACCAACACAATAATCACCAAAATAAATAATAACAATATCAATTGACCATGTAAAAACATAAACCAATAGAAAATTAGATCAAGTGATCAAAATATTTCTAACAACAATTCAAACTGTTAGTCTCAACAACAATCTAAATGATTAAAATCATAACAAAAAAATCCAGATTGTTAGTTTTAATAACAATTTTTATAATCAGTCAATTGATTAAAATATTCAAAATAAAATAAAATATTGGTTTCTAAATCAATTTAAAAAAATAAAGTGTAATCAACTAAAATAATTTTGGCAAGACATATATGAAAACATATTACATCATGCACACTATGTGACTTTACAAGTCACCCAAAAGGGGAAAGAATAAAATCATCTCAATTACCTTGTAGAGATAAAAGGCATTTTGATTACCTCTTAGAGGTTTGAGGCATCTCAAATACCTCTCAGAGGTATGAGGACCACTGTCTATTAAATAGTTGTAAATTACCTCCTAAAGATAAATAATAATTGCACATCTCCCTATGTAATAGTGTCACAATACATATCAACTTCACAACTCCCATAGTCAACATCCCAGTGTTATAAAAGTAATCAAAATCAATCATATTACCTAACATCCCTAACTGTCATGTGATCCATCTGATGTCAATTATCATATCCCATAGAGAACAACCATGTCAAAAACATAACTTCTTAAAAGTATCTAGCCAAGGTACTATAAAGTGAAAACTATCTAAGTATTGTCCACTGACTATTGTCCTCTACTATAATATCTAAACTATCAAAATGGGGTAACTACTAACAATCTTTGCATTTGATATCATATCGTCCCAAGGTAATCCAAGGATAACTTATATCATAGCTTATAAGTATAAATCACCACAATCATAAGTTCCATGGAAACATTAATTGATTTTAGGAAGGGTTATCATTTCACATGAAATTTACACATAAGGGTTACATACAAGGTTTTCACAACACAATTATAAAAATGGCCCTAATAACATAACATCATGCAAGTATTTATTATATACACATGACATTCACACAACAAGGTTAAGTGTATATCACGGTTCAATCATATGTAATGTTTATTGAGTGTACAAATGTTACAATGGTTTACATAAAATAATGTAATTATATATGCACACAAATTCACATGTTAAGGTCACACATGAATGACACAATTACTAGGCTTACATAGTTTCAAGATAATTGGGTCAACTATCACAATAAAATAACATAATTTATGGGTTTCACACAAGGTTCAAGGCAAGCTTAGAGGCCCAAACAATAAATATAGTATCTCTAATGTCATAATTATCTATCATCATCCTCTATCGTAGCCACAAAATAATATACATGTCCAAATGTATCATATAGTAATGCTTACATTTGATGAAACCAACACAACTAGATTCATTTCAAGTATATTGAACAAGGAGAAGTATCAAGAATTCCTGTAACATATCTAACCAAATAAAGGACATGACCTATTCTCTTTTATAAATATTAACAACACTAAATACCCTATTTATCATAATTACCTTGTTCTGATTCCACTTCCTAGAAGTAACCATGCCAAATCTAAGATCTTTGTGACTACATAATCAAGGTAATCTACCATAATCATTGATCCCTCATGAATCGATCTCTGATGGAAGAAGGTTACAAGTCCTTACTTGATTCAATATTAATATCTTGTTTTCTTTTTCATCATTTTATTTTTTCCTTGTAATTAATTAATTTTAATTTTCTTTTTGGACATAACACAAGGTAAGAAATCTCACAATGGCTCTATTAACAAGATAACTTAGTTTTACACAAGATATTTCCATGGCCAAAATGACCTATAAGTCATAAACTCCTCAAGGAACAACAATCATGCAATCCATCAATATATTATAAAAATATGAAAAACCAGCTATATTAAATCAAACAAATAAGTTACTATCTAAGCCTTTTAAATAAGTACATAGTATATCATTAAATGATAATTTATTTTCACTACCAAGAGACGAGTTTTTATTTCTTCATTTAGTAAATTTCCAATAGTTGGATGAGTAAATAATATATCTATTATTACCACTTTTACCTTAGCACCATAAGGTTATTTACAGATTCAAAATAAGCTAAGTTACATGAGATCAAACTTAGGTCAAAGAATAATCAATTTAAGAGATATAATATCACCTCATAACTAATCTAAGATATAAATATGTAGTAAAACCTTATAAAACTCAATAATTTACTTATTCAACTAATAACCACTACTTACCATAAATATTTATCACTTCCTCTTCATTAATGATAACACTATCATCTCTATACCTCTTGAACAATATAATAGTAAATATGAGCCAAACACTCAAGAATTATAATCATACCATAATGAAAGCTTGAGGAAAATGAATCCTATACTCCCCCTCTAAAATAGGTTTATTTAATTAAATAGATTACTTAGGAGTGTAATAATATAATAAAAATACCTCACATTATACTAATAGAAACTACGTAGTCATAAACAATCATTAAAATACACTACCTTATATAAGTAATTATAAATCACACAATAGGTATTTACACCAAACAATAACCTAAAGTAAAAACATGCCAATGAAGTCACCAATCTAAAACTCTTGGAAACTTTAACTTATCTCCAACCACATGATCAATGGTTCAACTAATGATCTCAACTCGCTATGAGTACAACCAAACAAATAATATTGTGATAATAAGTTTCACAACTTCATCATGGATACCAAACACAACCCATAGATCTCCTAATTTTGAACCCAAGATCTGATACCAAAATGTAATGCCTGAAATTTCACCTTAAGAAACTCAAACAAAACCCTTAAAAATGCTACCAAATTTTTTTTTTATGTGTGTGTGCAATATTGTCTTCACACAAGAGAACACTCCAACTAACAACCCATTCACATACATGCAAATTAGGATTGCATGCATATTATAACTCATGCATAGTAACAAGTTAATCCTTAAATAAATGCACTCACAAACAATGCATTATTTTTTTTTTATGTGTGTGTGCAATATTGTCTTCACACAAGAGAACACTCCAACTAACAACCCATTCACTTACTACCTGGTTGCTCACCTTCAATTTTAGAAAGCAAACTTCATCAAGGTGTTCGACAAGTTTGATGTAACAAAGTTGTGTCGACTACACTAGAATCTGTTTGTAGCACTATTCTTGATTTGGGTATTCAAGGGTTTTAAATTATAGTTATACCAATAAATACCAACATTGAAACCCATCCCCAACAATGAGACACGTAATTTTCCAATGACTCATTGATAGGGAGGCACTACAAATTATGACCTCAAGCACAACAAAACTAAGAGAGAAACCAAAATCCAAGTTCAATAAAACTCTCAAATAACCATCGTACCACCCATTAATTATGTCATTAAATGTTAACCATTCATGTTGAATCATAAAAACTAAATCTTGAAGCAAATAGATTTAACTAGGTCTCCTCTTAGACCAGACTCAAAGTCGTTAAATCACCTTTGGAATGGTGAAGGAAAAAATACTTCTAAGAAGTAAAAAGTATTTATATAAATTAATATATAACCTATTAGCTATATAATACCACTAATAACTTATAAAAATAACCTACAAAAATTTAAACACTAAAGTAATTCAACATTCCAAATGGGTTTTCATGTTGAAAATTATTTTGCTGAGCAAATTTAGAATCAGCTGGGTTCAGAAACATGATTACTAAAATAGTAAAGACATCCAAAAGAACTAAAATAAATTTTTAATATCAATTTAAATTTAATAAAAACCATTAATAAATATTTTTTCCTCCTTAGGACTCCTCTAATTAGTTTTGGCAACTCCATTTTGAATCAACTTTGTAAACTGAAAAAGGAAAATAGATGCAGAAAATTGTCAATTGCCTCCGGAATCGAACCTGCCAAAAATCATTGAAATGAGGTATAGAAATAAAGGTTATATAATTTGATTCACATGAATTAAATATAGATCTTACAAGTTTTTTTTTCATATAAACTTAAGTTTAGGTATTAATTTAGAGCCTCTTCTTAGATCGATTTGGTTGATTTTGAAACATAAAATTTATAAAGTGAACTTGCATGAAATCTTGTAATAGTTCATGTAATTTCCTGACCATCCACCAAATGATTCCAGAGGTACTGTAACTATCCATGATATTTATAACATAATTTAAGTTTTAAATATATTTATTTTATTCTAAAAAGATTCAAAGGGATACCTATAAACCCACCACAGTCGACTTACCCAAAATGATTTCCTATAACACTGATGCTAAGGGAGAGTTACATAATTCATGTCAAGACACATACAATAACCTGAGTAAGATTTATTAACTTGGCATAATAATTCTGACTATAGAGGTCAACCCAAAAATTAGTTATTTAGCAATTTCACTCATTAAGATTAATACATAAGTTCATAATATGAAAGTGATCTAAACTCATTTATATTCCAAGTCTATGATTATCAATGTTATCTTGCAATAGAATGCTCTTAACATTATTTTAATATCTAATTGTATGTTCTTACACTAATGTTATCATCCAACTATGAGTCAAACACTAACCTACACCAAGTGACAAAGCATTAAGTATTATAAACAAATTGTTAGCAACTTAGATTAAGGACTATCAGTGTACATTGATATTATAGAGTATTACAACCATTATGATAATTAATAATATACACTACAACAACGATCTTTTTAATAGTAATATAACTCAAGGTTTAACACATTCTCCAAGAAGCAACTTTATAATTGTCTCAATTGGATAACAACTATATAATCATTATTAGCTCAAAGCACAAATCAAATAACATTTTAAATGCTATAAATGTCAATATAACAAGCATAAAATATCTATACTATATTCATCTTTGGTTGTTCTTTCTCCTGCACTAAGATATAGGTAACAGTGGGTCAGCTAACATTGAGCAAGTAAAAATGCCCTCACACATTCTTCTTTCTTTTTTTATATCAGAATCATAAACAAGATAACAATGAAAATTTAACACTCATTCTATTAATGCCAATATATATTATTACATAAATTAACATATTTTTACAAAAACATAATAAGGAGTAGATAAGTAATAATTTATTTTTTTCTCTTCATACCCCACTTACATTCACTAATATATTGGTGTTCTTAAAACCAGTTATTTAATCATTTATTGAACTTAACTCCTTACTACCACTTACATCATATCTATCAATTTCTACCTATTGTATTGTACACTACTTATAAAGTCTCGATAAGTCAATCTCATATTTTTTTACAAATCATGGACGTTATACAAGAATACTCTCCAAAATATATTTAAACTATTTGTTACACCACACATAATACTTGAGGTGTTAACCCCTTATACATTTACCTCTACTCCTTAACATTTCCCAGTTATTTTACATGCTTCTGCTTTTATTTGTACTACATACTTGTTGATATCCATGTTTCACTTATTATAGATAATAATAGCTTTATAATGCCATGATATCGATCAAACAATATAATTATTAATCCAATATTAATAACATCAATATCAATACATAGTCATGTTTATTATGATTATATTCTATATATATATATATATGCACAATACATTTTTTTAATCCATTGTCCACTTATCTTTGTTATCTACATTCATCAATATAAAATAATTTATAAAATATAACTTATAAATTATAAATATAAATATATCTTATAAACATAAATTTAAATTATAAAAAATAAATTATAATTTATAAAATATAAATTATAAGATATATAAATTATAAGATATAAAATATAAATATACATTAAATAATATTAAATATATACATTAATAAAAGCAATTATATATTAACAATATATATTTATTAATTTATTTTTATATTTTTTATTTTTTTATTAACACAAACCGTATGGCTGGCTCGTGAGGCCTTGTCGCGGCCATCATCGTTGGCCAGGGTGACGAGGGGGTAAGGGGAAGGTTGGCTAACTGGATCCCTTCTTCCTCCCTACTATGGTAGGGGAGTAGGGGTCGGCTCAGCCACTGCCCCTCCTTTGTCTTTATTCTTTTTTTTATTTTTTTATATTAAAAAACAAAGCCGTATATAGAATATACAGCAATCTAATAAAAAAATTATTTAATTTTTTTTATTTTTTTAATTATTATTTATATATACATTCATTTTACAGGTTCATATATATACATATAAAATAAATATATATACATATAAAATAAATAAAATTGTACAGGATATGTATATATATAGAATATATATAGTGTATATATCTAGAAACTATATATAATGTGAATAAAAGCTCATATATGTGCAGATTATATGTATACATATGTGTATATTTAGAAATATTTATATTTACATGCATATTTGTTTCAATAAAAAAATATGTATATGTAAGAAATGAGGTATATACAATAAATATATACTTTATTTTTTTAAATCATGTCCAACCAATAGCCCAAATAGTTGTTTTTTAATAAATTCAAAATACAACCTAACAAACAAAATCCCTGATTCAATATTCTAAGAGAAGCTAACATTCATTGTTTACTCTGTTTACAAAACTAAAAAAAAAAAGATTTATGAGGGAGAGTTAACTTCCCTAGATACCCTTGAATCTAGCGCTTCTAGCTAGATTTTATCCACTTGCTTTCTTCTCCCTTCCTTGTTTGGGTTTCTCTGGTAACAGCGACATTCAAAGAGGCAAGAGCTTGGAGGAAAAAAATGAAACTTCAAAACTCTAAAATAGGTTTTGACTTTTTGCCCCAACTTTTTTTTTTATTTTATTATTTTTATCTTACAACCCTAACTACTTCCACCACATGCTTGTTTACTCACTAAATGAGTCTAGTTATGACCTCACTTATTTTAGGGTCCACTAAAGCAATTTATTAATACAACAAATAATAATTAGTCAATGAAATATGTTAATATTAATTATTTAATCTTCGCTAATTAGGAATCAAAATATAATATTTCATTATTAAAGTGTTTTAATAAATATTCTCTTAGTTATTTATTATAAACTTGAGTAAGTTGTTAAATATTTACGATAACTAGTAATATGAATAATAGCAGATATATATGTAGAAATTAATACAAGCCTATTGTAACTTAGATCAAGATGCTAGATTAGTACAATAAATTAATCCATTAACTCAAAATAATCAAATCCACAATATAGAACAACGCATACGAACAAACTCAGATACAATCAGGGCAACACTAGGCATCTTTCATTGATATTTCCACACACCTAACAGAGGTCTCCTCCTACAACAATGCAACGAAGATAAATATGTCTATAGTAGTTTGATATAAGGGTATTATATTACACAAGTATTCAAATATTTGTCACAAATTGGTAGCATGTTCCAGATGACACTTAGATTTGACAAGTAAATCATCAACATAATCTACAATAGTTTTATGTATAAAGTCATGGAATATATGAGTCATGGCCCTTTGATATGTGGATCCTATATTATTTATCCCAAAAGGCATGATTGTATAGCAAAATTTACCCCAAGGAGTAGTAGATATCATATTTTCTTGATTAGCAGGGTTAATTTTGATTTGGTTATATCTTGCAAATCCATCCATAAATGAAAATGTCTCATATCCAATTATAGAATCAACAATCATATCAATATTAGATAAAGGAAAATCATATTTTGGGAAAGCATTATTTAAATCTCAGTAATCAATGCAACAATGCAATTTTTTTTATGAGTACAGTGTTGGACACCTATTTAGAATGTGCAATAATATGTATAAATCTAGTATCTAAAACCTTCTAAATTTTCACTTTTACTAATAACTCTACTTTGGGATGTATTTTCAAATTTTCTATTTAACTATTTTGCATCTAGGTACAATAATATGTTATGCATTGCCATCAATGGATCAATTCCAAGCATATATGAATAATCTCAAGCAAAGAGTTTAGGAAAGTCATGGGCCTATTGATAGGTTTTTCTTTCATCCTCCTACAATATTGCATCCAATAAAATTGGTTGAGGGTCCTTATATATTCCATAGTTGTATTGGATTGTTTCTTCATTTAGTAAAGAGGATCTCTCTTTGATAAGTGGTGTCTTAGGAATAATATGTGATGTATCATCTTGGACATTAGTTTAATTTTTTTCACCAAAGTAGGCATGAGCATAAGTGGCATGAGTAAATGTGTTCTTATGATAGAAGGAAGGGAGATCTTCATAAACCCCCAAATAATCTAGTAAGAATTTGTCATTTTAGAATTCATCCAGTGTCCAAATGTTTGGTGAATCATGTTCATCAATAAGATGAGGGTTGACCACTAGTAGATTAGTTGTATAAATATTCAAACATTTTGTTTTGGATTTTTGAAAACAACTTGTGCAGTGTGGGATATGTTTATGAATTGTCATTTTTTTTGAAAAAACCCTAACCCTGACAACTTATATTGGCTGGAGAAGAAATAGGCTAAGTGATGCCTTGATCATGTTGACCTAGCCCCTGTCCTTTTTCTCCATATTATTGTAAATAGTGAGAACCAAAATTAGGATTATAAGATTGTAGTGCAGTATTATCCATTTTGTTTATCATTGCATAATGTTTAAATGGATTAGTATTCATAGGATAAGTTTAAATGAACTCTTAATGATTGAATTTTAATAATTCATGCAAACTGGAGGGAATTATGGATATCTCGTGTATCCAAGGTCATCCCAAGAGAATGTTATAATTTAAGTCATTTGGCATAGCTTGGCATAGATTAAATAAGGTATGGAGACCTACAATAATATTCAGTGTTATTTGTCCCAATACTTGTTGTGAAATGTTATCAAATCCCTTAATGTTGATATTAGATGGTGCCAAATATGAAGGGCTGATTCTAATTGAGGAGAGAAAAGATATGTTGCAAATGTTGAGTCTATAATCATTATTCACAATAACTCATTTTACCATTTTATTGCAAACACACACTTATATTTGGAGTGGAAAATAATTTTTTATAAGATGTTGCAGTGGTTCCACATTATAAGTCAGCATAATCATATGCAATGCATTCAAAAGGACATCTTTATAATGGGATGATCGGTGTAACAAGTCCAAGAGGGAAGTCTAAGCAATAAGATCCTTGGATGGGGCAAGAATATGGGATGGGTTGAATAATTAGTTCATACATCCCCTTTGGTGCTTTGTATTAATAAGTGAAATCTCATTATAAACATTAGAACATGAAGGAGTATATTGGAATGTAGATTTTGAATTTGGTATAGATAAGATGGATTTAACCAAGTAACTAGTGTAGAAAACTATAGCAACTATAAGGTATTAGACCATGAAATAATTTATATATATATGTCCATATAAAACATGATTACAAGATTTATCAATTAGGGATCAATAATAGGAAAAGAAATCAAAAAACCCTAACTGGCCTAGGGTTTGATGTTCAAATACTAAGTTTACCAAATGTTTAACCCTAATTTAGATATGGATAATATTTAGTGGTTAGGTTTAATGATATATAAATGATAGGGTATGAGGGTGAATATCAGATATATAACATGCCAATTAATGTGCTAAATTGATATGTACCATATGTTAAATTTATAAAGTGGAGATAGGATATTAATGGAAAGTACAATAATGCTAGATATACAAATGACATAAGAGAAAGTACTTATTTATTTCATTTTGGGTTCACCAAATTTTTAGCACTAATTTAGATATATATACTATGTAGTGATTAGGGTTAAGGATATATAAATGATAGGGCACAAGGGTGAATATCAGATCTAGAGCATGCCAATTAATGTGTTAAACTCAGATGTACCATATGTTGAATTTATAAAGTTGAGATAGTCTATTAATAGAAAGTATAACTATGATAGATATGAAAATGACATAAGAGAAAGTACTTAGTTGTTTCTAATTATAATATAATTTTGGATCAAGTACAGGTGGGAAGCAGGTAAGAAGTAAATTCTAGATCAATTGTCAAATTCTTGATCTGGTGCCTCTAACTCTCTAGACACTTACGTCAGCCTGAGATAATTGTATCAACACTAGTGTTTAATCTTGATGCTAGTGTCTCATACATAATATGCATTGAAATAATATGTAAACACTTAGATGCTTCTAAGTTGGCTTCACCTTCAGTCTAGTACATTCAGATCTGGGTCATGGATTGTCGCTCTGAGTGAAATGGTAAAACACTAGCTTTGCATTTTCAATATGACCATAGGTAAAAATGGGTTAGTTAGCATATGGCTTTGAGCTGACCCACAATGACCTGATGTTAAAGGGCATTGCCTACATAGCCAATACTCTATAATATGGCTTCATAATCATGTAGTTCTTCCCTACATGTTGGCTTGTGTGTGATTCATGCAATGCGTAAAATAAGTAAAATAATGACCTAGATTGTAACTTCAAAATATGACCTTATGACTACTCATTTATTAATTAAGACCTATATCTAGGCTATTCCTTTGGCTGATATCAGAATAGGGTAGAATAGGAAATATTTTGGTAACTTGAGTGCTTTTTGAATGTTCTTATGGTTTGATTGCTAGGTTTTGTAGGTGGTAAATGAATGAGAGTTGATATTTTATTTATATGAATCATGTCAAGAGATAACTTGCATAAATCACTTAGTCCAATCATTGTAATACATTTCATTTGAAAATTAGATTGTTGTAAGGCATTAGACACTTGCATCAGGCCATGACAATAATGTCAATGCTACTATTTAACCCCAGATGTTAGTATCCAGGGAGAAGAAGAGCAAACATAGACTCATAACTTGTATAGGTGTAAGATAAGTACATTTTAAGTATTTTAGGTAAGATTTTATGTCTATGTCATCAATATAAGGCTATTCAAACTAAGATATAGGCCAAGGGGCACAAAATAGAGTAAATATGAGGCTTGCAAAAGTAAGGCATGTGTAGAACTAAGAGGAATAGTTAGAGTCATGAATTTTCCAAGTGTAGAACATTTATGTGTTACATAAGTACAAAATATCATCTACATATATGTAAAAGTATAACTTAGTTTCATATATATCAATAGGGAGTAAATTCAATGATCGACTATTCTTGTTATATTTTTTATTATGATATGTATTTAATATTATCATTGAAATGTTAGAATAATTTTTTGAAATAGGGAACATTATAAAATGTGTGTGTGTGTGTGTGTGTGTGTGTGTGTGTGTGTGTGTGTGTGTGTGTGTGTGTGTGTGTGTGTGTGTGTGTAGGCTCATAGAAATCAAACTTGATGAAAAATGTTTGGCACTTAGAAATATAAATTAAATACATGTAATTGTTCATATTTTTTTCTCAAAAATGTCAAAATATCTATTACCTTAAGGGATACCCATTATTTTTTTATAAAAAAGACATTAAAATGACCCAAGATAACTTTTTCTCAAAGTCCAGTGGAAACTAGAGATCTGGATGCAATTTACAACTAACAAAATTACAAATTGCATCCAGACCTCTAATTCTTGATTTACTCATACCCGATAGAAAATGGAGATTCAAATGCAATTTAAAACTTGAAAACTTTCAAATTTCATCCCAACCTCTACTTCTTGCATAACCCACAACCACCAAAAACTAGAACCCCGCTTGTAATTTGTAACTTTTAAATTACAAATAGAGCTCTACCTCCTGCCAAACACTTTCCCCATAGAAATCAAAGATTAAGATGTAATTTGTAACTTGAAAACTTTAAAATTGAAATTAAACCTCCACTTCCCACAACCAACTCCCACTAAAAAATAGAACTCCAGTTACAATTTACAACATGCAAAGTTGCATATTGTAACTCACATCTTATTTCTTGTCAATTATCCTTCCTATCAAAACTGGAACTTCAATTATAATTTACAACTTGAAAAGTTGAAATATCACCTCAAGTTCCTCTTTCTTATTTCCAAAGCACCAAGCCACCTAGTGAAAAGTAGAGTTCAGAGTGCAAAATGCAATTTTTCAAAATTACGAAGCTACTCTAAAACTCCTATTGTTTTCCCCAACCACCAACCTAGGGTGCAATAATTATAGGATTATATTAATAAAATTAATGTTGTCTAAAAACAATTATTTAATTTTCAAATTATAAAATGATATCTCTACACCAAGTGACCAAACCATGACATCAAACAATGCCACGCCTCAAACCATGATTATCATTACTACCCCCTGCATGTTATTCCTAATTCCTCTTACACTTTTTCAAGCTACCATATTCCTCTACCAAAGCTAAGCATAGATTATTTTTGTGTTTTTTCCTATCTCCTAGTATTTATAGGGATTATGCTTTGCTTAAAAAATCTATGAATTTTGTTTGTTTACCTGTGTCATCTCAAAATCATTTACATTTCTCAAATTCATGTCAAGTCTTTTCAAACATCTTTCTAGCTTGTTAGGAATCTAGGGTTTTGAAATTAATTAAAAATGGTCAAATATCCCCTTGAATATTCCCACATATACCCATAGATTTTTGACCTATGATAGTAAGTCCAAACCCATAGAGTTCTCACCTACATTTGTTACCCTACAACTCTACAAAAAAATCCTATTGCATTTACAACTCCAAATCTCTGTTGGAAATTTTACATTCAGTATCAACTTAAAAACCCATCAGAGGTTTTATCAGACCTTACAAGTGTGTTTTTCAATTCTAAATCACACCAAACATTTCACCTACAGTTGCAACTCCAAAGCTCATTAGAATTTTTACTTGCATCTGCAACTCCAAATCCATGCCAACTCTGCAGTTGGTTTTCTCACATCAGATACCCCAGAACCTATGTCTAAGAAAGAAATGAAGTTTAAATATAATGGACCTGGTTTCCCACTCAGATTGCAATCCAACACTAATTAAATCATGGACATGGACCTAGGTCACATAGACTTAGGTGATTTTTGGACAAGGGTAAATGTTGAATTCAAAAATGATTGGATTCAAAGCATTTACAACTATGGACTACCCCAGGCAGTAGCCTTCCCCTTATCAGTGTAGATCCCCAAGCTTGTGCTGACATTGGCAAATCACTATGATGAATAAAAAAGAGAAGTGTTTAATGACAAGGGGGAAAGGATTCTGAACCTAGACCCTAACTTTATCGACTCAGTGTTCTTGATTCTAATGTATGAGAGTTATCTCGATATAACTCCTGACTCATCCAAGAAGTTTTATCTAGATAATAATACTATATGTCTAAGGGTCCTCAATAGATAATGGTTAAAATTCTCTAGGCCCACATCTACAAGATTGCCTAAAACCCTGGCAAGAATAGGCTTTAAGGAGGAAATGGGTGACATAATCATACTTTTGCATAGAGTCACTTGGAACCTAGATGCCAAGAAATTTTAGGATTAGATGTACCAATACATATGGGTAATCCACCAAAATAAATAGTAAATCCACTAGACCCAATTGATAAGTGACTTATCCACAAATAATTGGTGGAAGTGTAGAATATAGGTAAGTTATATATGACTTCATATCTAGTCTACATAATAATAAATGGAAGGGCTTTCCCAAGATTGAACACAGTACCTGACCAAGTCAACAAGGTCTTCAATTATTACCCTAACCTCGCCCTTGAGGTAAGTAGGTAGCATTTTAGAAGGGTAAATGATGCATTCATATATTACATCATAGTCATGTTTGACAAAGAGATATAAAAGAAGAGATTCTCTGATGTTTCTACTTTTGAGATCACAAATTTGGGATCTTATTTCATTCAATTCCCCACATACTCATACATTAGAGGAGGATTCAGTTATTTTCATTACACCCTCCCAAGGTAAGTAAGTGACAAATGGGCTTTAATAGAACTTGTGAGGTAGCTTATAGAGACTCATAAATTATTTTCAAGTAAACATAAGGTAGAAATCCATTTTCTTATTAGCATAGGGAGGTATACATTCCCTTCCCTATCCAAATCCAAGTGTGTCAATGTTGAGATGATTCAAATGACATTGAGATCTCTCGATGCAAGTCCATTTTATGATGTGAATGGTAGTATTACTAGTATATTGGGAGTCACAACATATTTCCATGTTCTCTATTATGAATACTACTGGGAAGACCTACAAGATGAAGAGGAAGTGAGACTAAAAGATTATGTTAGGATGACCCTGGAGCAAAGCAAAGCCTATAACATGGTACTAGTCTCTAAGGACTTGATAGATGGTGAATCTCCAGTGGATAGGGTTTACTCTGATATAAATATTTTTTCTCAACCTCTTCCATCATTTAGGTGGTCCATTCCTTAGTCTTTCTCATTAATATATAGGACCACCAATGTAATAAATAGTACAATCAACTGGCTAAGGAGGAAAGGGGTCAAGGTGACTAATAACTTTGAGCATCAGTGATAATTTAAGATAAGTCAAAGAGAAGGATGTGCCACCAAAATTAGAATGTTTTAGTAGTGGAACCCAAACAAAATAGGTAAATAGGGCAGTGGTATCACATAAGAGAAAATAGAAGTAAAAGGATAAATGAGGTCAATCTAGTAGCTAAGGAGTAGTAATAGATCAGCGAATAGTAATTTCAATTGAAGACATAGCTCCCCTTGAAGCACAAATAATTTCTCCTCTTGTTTCTATCATTCCACAAGCTACAATACCTCCTCTTCCTATCTCCACCCTACCATCATCTCAAATAATTTCCTCCTCTTTTCCACTAGCTCACCTGTGTCAATGACTCCATTATCAGTAGTCCAATCAACAAAATTAGATATTTAGGCTTCACTTTCACTTCCCTCTTTAACATATCTTTCTATCTCATCCATAATTCCTTCCATCTCATCCCTAAAATCAACCACCACTCTGCTAATCACTAACACCACATAGCAGTACATGGTTGCAGATTCATTCATCCTAACTATAATCCCATGAGCCATCCCAACCATTAGGATAGCTACTGCTTCATTTTCATCTCCTCTCACCTTCCCCATTTCATCAACCCTAAGTGTCCCCACCACTTTGATTCATTCATTCATGGCTCTAGATTCTACACTCCCATAGGTTTCCTTTTTTCAACTCCCTATTCTTACCCCTCTATTTGAGTCACTTCAAATTCCCACACCCCTAATAGGCACATCCATTTCCACTGCACCCATTTCTTCCATTTACATAATAACCTAAACCCCCACTAAGGAGGTAGAGGTAGAGGAAATCATTAATACAATTATGGCTACTCAACCCAAAAATGGGGAAGAGATTACCAAAACATCAACCAAAGATTTAGCATCCATATCAATGATAAACATAGCACTCATCACCATAACCACCAGTGCAATAATTGTAGCTGCAGATCCAAAGTTGGCTATGGCAGAACAATAGGATGCCACTCCAAGATGACTAGTGCAATCAATGGGGAATAAATGGAAATAAATGGTGTCACCTAGCACACTAGATTTTGGCCTTATAAAGGCATCAAATAAATCAAGGGTAGCTCCCAAAACTATATTCAAAATATTATATGATTCAATAGGGGAGAAATATGTAGAAATTGTATTCCCCCCATTAGACAAATAAAACTAAGATCTAGTGGTGGGGGATTACGAAATATCTAAAGTTCACCTAGGTCATCCTATAAGAGAGGGATTGAAACATGATGTTCAATAAAACATTAAATCTCTTTTTGAGAAGATGGATAGTGACAAGGTCACTTAGGATGAATTGAAGAAAAAAATTGAATAATTGAAAACTATACTGAAGAAGTCCATTAAGCCCGTATCCCAGCCAACACAATCTATTACTTATATCTCTAACAAGGAAACACTTGAAGTAGTAATAGATATTGGCAATATGGGAATGGATACAAAGGGATGGGTTGAGGAACTCATCACAAAGGGAAACAAAGTCATTTAGTTATTAACGAACTACTAAAAAACTTTGAAGGATGAACGAGCAACCTTGAAGACATCAATGAGAAAATACAAGGAAGGAATTGAAAGCTTGAACCTATTTTATCCAAAATTACAAGCTATTGACATTATTGAAACTGACACCCTCATTTTTTAAAAAAAATATTGAAAAATAATGTAGTGCATGAATAATTAGACAGGGCAACTAATTTTAGAATAAGAATACTCACAGAGAGTATTAATAAAGCTAAGGCTACATGTGATAAGGTCATAGATACGGTCTACGACATTAAGGATTTGTTTAATAAATTTTCATGTGAAGAAACAAATCGTTAATACTAGATCCTTTTAGTACAAGAGGTTTAAGACAAGTTTAAAGGAGTGATCAAGAAAGAGTCAGCATGGGACACAACATTTAATTTGAGTTCCATCCACCAATTTATTAGGAATCATAATACATTAGATCAAATGGGGAAAGACACTCATGTATATAGGGATACACAAAAGGAAATTTCTGATATAATTAAATAATGTGAGATAAGCAACCTATATTCACTTGGTCCTGATGAAGATCATCTCCTAGATATATTCAAAAGTTTTGATGCCTAAATTCATAAGATATATGCAAATAAGGATAAGGAATATTCAAATGTTATGGTTGTAGATTAAATTCTTTCAATAAAATACATTTTGTAAAATTTGTTCTTTATTTTATAGTAAACATTATAAAGTTTCGAGGTGCAAATTGCAACTATCATTTTGGCAGCTCTTTTTGAGAAAGAGCCACTTGTAATTTTCAAGTACCTTTTTTATAGGTTGAAAAGTTGTAAAAATCAAAATTGTAAATTTCACTTTTCTTTTTGACAAATTTTGATTTGCTTAATTGCAAAAACTCATGTTGTAAATTACATTTCTATTTTTTTTTAAATTTGGATGAATTAAAAAGTTTTAAAAGTCCCAATTGGAAAATACAAGTTAGCTTTTGTAAAAAATAACCTTAAATTTTCTAAAAGCTTTCAACTTGTCTAAGTGTTTGTGTTATCTTTATGTATGCAAGGCTATTTGTCAAATTTTTGAATGCTTTCATTCTTATTTTAGTCAACAAATTTCATCTATGGTATTATTTTTCCCTTTTGAGAGATTGTTTGATTAAAAATAAAGAATCTTGTTCCTTATATGGTAAATGCCCAGTATTACCTTTGGTTTCATATTTACATGATTTTGTGTTCTAATAAATTTCAATATATTTATTATTCTATTGTGTTCATATAAATAAATCATTAAATTCCACTATAAATATTTGGTGCAATCACTATTTCTTGTTCTGTAAATTCATTTTCAAAATTATTTTCCTCATAGTTAAACCCTAGTTTAGAAACAAGATTACTAAGAAGCAGAATTTCCAAATGAACTGGTAATTTATTAGTTACATTGAACTTAGTGAAATTAATATGGCATTATCTATAGGTTCACCTCAATTCATCAAGGTCCTATATCTTGGAGGTGATCCTATTGTATCATTATATTTCTCCACATCACCCTACTATTCAAAGACAGGTGCAAAATCTATGTGATAATAGTTTTTGGCATGCCTGGTGAGACTCAAAAATTATTACTAAGAGATTGATGATATTCTCAAAAATCATGGTATGAGCCTCATACACATTTCAAAAACACCTAGCAACTCCACTGGCTTACGGATTCAGGATATCTAGGTTTACATATGCCAAAGATACAAACAAGATCATCTACTAAAGGTAAGAAAGTTGACTTGCAATAATTATCATTTCCATATAAAAATAAATTACGATCATTAGTACCTTGCACTAGAGTATATCCTACAAATATATTTGTATCTCCTATAAATACCCAAAGTAGTTTCATACCTTTTATGATGGCTCTCAAAAATTAAAATTTTGTAGCCTTTAATGGGAAGCATCTCGTACATAATTACATAGTAGACTCATGGGCTAGCAGTTCTGTTATGCCCAAAAAAATAGTTGATGCTCTGGGTATTAAATATACACCTGTCACAAAAGGTGTGGTTTAATTGTATGGGACTATTGTTAAAATATTCAGAACTATAAAAAGTTTAAACCTTAACATACATGCATGTCCAAGCTTGTCATTTTTTTAAGAAATCTTAGTTATTGATCTCCCCCCTATTTTTCTATTTACCTTTCCCAAAACTTCACTATAAAAATGGGATGTTATCTATCTGTTGATTCATCCCACATGTTGCTTAAGACAAGATATAGAATGAGAGTGACAATAAGAACTGATCCAATCACTAAATACCATACTGAGCCATACACTCCTATCCCTGTGGATATGAATTGCACATTTCAAGATCAAGAAGAGGATCTTGATCATGAGGTTTCAACACCCATGGATGAAATCCTAAACACTCATTTGGATGAATGGGTATCACCTCTCTAATTTGATCCTTATGATTATGTAAAATAAACTAAGTTGGGTACATATTGCATTCATGAAAATGATGTAATCAATCCAAACCTTGTAAAACCTAATAAGGATCTCCAAGGGATGTGGCAACTATTCTTTGATAGCTCAATAAGTAGGAATGGTGTAGGGGTAGGTATTTTTTTTTATCTCTCTACAAAAAGAGAGTTATTTCTATTCTTTTAGACTTCAGTTCAACTATAACAATAATGTAGATGAATATGAATATTTAATTTGAGGTCTCCAAGTGGCCAATGAAAGAGATATATAGTCACTATAAGTATTTGGTGATAGTTAATTAATTGTTCACCAAGTAAGATCCAAAAGCATAACCAAGAATAACATGTTGAGATATTATAAACATAGGGTTTGGGACCTGTTAGAAGACTTTATCGCTTTAAATATTCAAGTGGTACTAAGAACATAGAATAAATATGTTGATCATATGACTTAAATAGGTTCCCAATATAACCTTCCTAAAGAAATAAAAAATAAAAATAGCCAGCATGTAAAGTTGATAGTAAGACCATCCATTCTTTATAATGTAACTAATTGGCAAGTTTTTGATAGTGATTAACAAAATGTGAATTTTCTAAGAGAGGAAGCTGAATTCTTTGATAGAAACTAGTAAAGACTCCAAGATCAATATGAAAACCAAATAATTTAGTTTAAGACAAACAAATTACCCATGGGTCTTAGTAATTTAGAGAATATCTTCAAGTCAGATGATCAACTGAAGGGTGAAAAGAAGAATATCACTATCAATGAAGAAGACTGTGACCCAGTAGTCATCTCAAAAGATAAAGCATTGAAGATTTGAAAGCTATGTAATATTTTTGAAAATAGGATTTTATTGAGTTGTGTCAAAAATTTGATGATAACTTTGCTTGGAGTTATAAATATTTAAGGGAGTTTTACCCTAGCTTATCCCAACACACAATAGAGTTTAACCCAAATACCAAGCCTTTTATATAGAAATAGAGACCTGTCAATCCAAAAATAGAACCCTTGATGAAGAGTGAGCTATCCAAAATGACAGAAGCTAATATCATTTTACCTATCAAACAAACATATTAGGTTGCTAACTTGGTCCCTATAAGGAAAAAGAATGGTGAAATAAGGATTTGTGTGGATTTCAGGGACCTAAACAAGGTGTCCCTAAAGGATCATTATCCCCTTCCACCCATGGAACAAATTATTCAAACTATATCAAGATTTGAAAGGTTTTCCCTTCTAGACAATTATTTTGGATATAACCAATTCTTAGTGCAGGAATCAAACTAGTTCAAGACTACTTTCACTACAAAATGGGGCATGTATGCCTATAAAAATATGTCTTTTCATCTAACTAATGTTGTTGATACATTACAAAGAGCCATAGATATAGATTTCACAAGTTTAATAAATGAGATTATCCTAGTATACCTAAATGACATCATTGTTTATTCAAAACATGTTGATACACACTTGGATCACCTTAGGAAAGTTTTTGAAAGGTGAAATAATTTAGAGTTGATGAGTGTTGTTTAACTCTTCATTTAATTAATCTTTCATATTGATGTCTATCAAACTAGGGTCGGTGTCTAAAGCTATCTGCAGTAAGGTTTATGATGGTAGATCTATAAGTTGGTCTTGGGGGTATTTTGATGATTCTAATCTAACTTGTACTAATGAAAGAATTCTTATAAACTAATTACTTCACACACTTACTGAAAGAAGAGACTACTGACTAATTCAATCCTTTGCTTGAAATTAAAAAACACTTTCACACTTTCTTGAAATTGTAAATTCTAAATCTAATTCACACTTTTTAAAACTAAAAATGTAAATCTAATTCACACTTTGTTGGAAACTATAAATGTAAATCTAATTCACACTTTGCTAGAAACTATAAATGTAAATCTAATTCACACTTTGATTACAAATGTAGATTTAACTCTTCATTCACATTTGTTGGAAAAATGAAATAATATTGAAATGTAAACCCATAATTTACTATTTTATGAGTGACTTAAGATATGAAATGATTGAAGATACTATGATTATCTAATAATGGAAAATTGATTTAACATAAATATAAATATTGTACAAAAATTCCCAGTTCCAAGGAGAGTGAGCCCTTGCTCTTCTTAGAGTCAAGAATGAATTTTAATTAGTATTGAAAATTGAAATGATTCTGCATTAATTCATAAAAGCTAGAAAATTTACAATATTCTTGGAGTTAAAAATATATCTATCTTCATTATTATTTACTCTAGATGAAAATGTACATATTTATACTCATTCCCTGGACTAAAGACAATATACTGAAAAATTGAATTACTAATCAATTTGTTTGCTCCCCAAAGATAGGAGATTCAAATTGATTATAATCCTTGAGAATCCAACTATTATCACAAAATAGTTATACTATCCCTATAATAGTTTTAAGGTCCAAATATATACAAAATATATAAAGATTGAATCCTTCAAAATAGGAGTAGATATTTTGTTGATGTGATTCCAACTAGAATGATTATCCTTTACTACTGATCTACCTACAAAATCTCTAGTATCTTAGGATTTGAACCTATAGAATCCATATATATGGATCTGTAGAGTCCATAGGAATGGACCTACAGAGTCTATAGATATGATTTCTTTAGTATCACCCAAGGCTGGAAGTCTACAGGGTCCATAGATAAATACTAGTTGAGTCTATAAATATCAACTAAGTAGGTTATAGCTTAGGAAAGCTAGAATCAAAACTAGAGATTCTTTATCATGCTATATTTTCCATCTTTTATGTGCATTATTTCAAACTAAAACACTAAAACATGTTATTTTTTAGGCATAAATGACAAGGTAGTAATTCAATCTTTAGTTTGACATAAGTGAGATATAGTATTTATTTTCCATGCTACAGTCAACTAAAATTTTATGATTACTTAATATTATATCCTTGGAGAGATGAAATAAAGGAAATACTATGAAAATAATGAGCCATATTTTTAGCTCATCAAGAGTTTCCCTCAATCTAAAAAAGTGTGTTTTTGTAGTTCATTAAGGGAAACTACTGGGATACATTGTTTTAAAAGAAGGTCTTGCAATAGACCTAGAAAGATTAAGTATCATATCTTCACTAGCACTTTCAAACCATAAAAAGGGATTACAAATTTTCTTAGAAAATAACAACTTTGTGAGAAGTTTTGTTTCAAATTATGCCTCTATGGCCAAGCCCCTTATTGTTATGCTTAAGAAGGGTATCATTTTCAGCTAGACACAAGAAGGAAAATATAGTTTAGAAGCCATCAAGCAAGTATTTCTCAGGCTCCTACCCTAGTCAACCCTAATTATGAGAATGATTTCATTCTCTATGATTTTGGAAGGGAAGTTAGCATATCATCTACTCTAACCCAACATAATAAAGAATAGTTAGAATAGCCAATATTTTTCTCCATTCAATCATTGAAGGATTATTAAGAAAAGTATAATTTTGTGTAGAAGCAAGTATATGTTGTAATTAAATCTCTCAAAAAGTTCAAGCATATGCTCTCCAATAATAAAATTCATCTGATGGTTATTCGCCAAAGTGTCAAAGAGTTCCTTTTGAGCCAAGAAATAAATAAAAAAAGATTAGGATGGATTATAAAAGTCATGGAATATGATGTGAACCTCAAGATTACAAAGCTTGTAAGAATAAAGGGCTTATGTGAACAGATGGATTATAATATAAAGACTATTGAGATAGTATCTAATGTAGTATGTGCTCAAAATACATCCCAACCAGCCACTACACCTCTATTCAACAGTTGGATCTATGACATGACCATCTTCCTACAAACTGATAAGTATCTGTATGATTTCTAGCAATCTTAGAAAAGGTATTTCAGACTCCAATCTATTTATTATGTTCTTATTGATGGAGTATTTTTTAAGAAATAGATGAATGGAGTCATGCTGAGTTACATTGAGCATAGTAAAATTCCCAAAGTGCTTGAGGGGTTTCATGATGGTATATCAGGTGGACATTTCTTCATAAAAACCACTGCTATTAAAATAATGAGAGGGGGCTATTATTGGCCTATCATATTCAAATATGCCCATCAATGGGTAAGGAATTATGAGAAGTGTGCTTACTTTATAGGAAATCAAATATTATCAACTTTCCCTCTCAAATCAATCCAATCTAACTAATCATTTTCCCAATGGGGATTAAATTTTATTAGCATGATAAATCTACCATCAAATACAGATCATAAATGGGTCCTTACAGCAATTGATTATTTTACTAGATAGATTAAATCATATACACTAAAAGATTCCATAGACATGTCTATCAAGGAATTCATAGATGGCATTGTCACAAGATTTTGTGTTCCTTATACCATTATCTCAAATAATGCCAAAGATTTTGTAGGCACTCAAGTGAGTGAATGGGTTGTAAATTACAATGTATACCTGAGTACTTCATCAAATTATTACCTGCATGGTAATGGCTTGGTCAAGTTTACCAATAAAAATCTCATAAGGATTATCAAAAGGATAATGGAAGGCAATCAAAGGGCATGGCATACAAATTTAACATCAGCACTTTAGGCTGATGGAATCACTCCCAAGAGAGTCATTGGCAATTCTCCATTCATGTTGGTATATGGAAGGGAAGCTAGAGTTCTATTTTCAACTGAGTTACCATCTCTAGAACTTAATTATCAATTGGAATTGATTGAAAATGATGAAATGACCGTATGATTGGTAGAACTCATATAGATAGAATGAGTTAGGAACCATTCAATGAAAGTTTTAGAATAAAATCAAGCTCAAACAAATAGAAATTTTCACAAAAAATCATCTGATAGGAGCTTCAACAATGGAGACATGGTTTTCAAATGGGATGTTGAAAGAGCTAAACCAGAAAATCATACAAAGTTTGATGTAATACGAAGTGGTCCATTTATCATAACTCCATATAACAGAGCAAATACATTCTAGCTATCCAAGCTCAATAGATCAAAACTACCTATCCCTATCAATAGGATATACCTCAAAGCTTGATTTTGAGGTTGGAATTCTTTCCAATAAACATTGTATATATTAGGTTTAGTTATTCTCCTAAAAAAAGTACTTTCACACAAGTAAACTCATTAGGAGTTTTTGTTTCCTTACTTTATTTTTGCTTTGATTTCCCCTATTTCATTCTTGTTTAGGTAAAATCCTAGTTTTGTACACCAATTAAAAATGTGTTAATCTTAAAATGACTCCATGCCCAATGAACTAGAAGGCTACTAGAAAGAAATTGATTAGTAGGCAATCACACCATAGAGGTCTCCAAAAATGTTGATATTTTTGCCAAAAATGTTGATATTTCTACCCAAAAATGTCAAAACATCTAGTACCTAAGGGAGACCCATTAATTTTTTGGAAAAATACCTTAAAATGACCCAGGATACCCTTTTCTCAAAGCTTAGCAAAAATTGGAGATCTGGATGCAATTTACAACTTACAAAATTATAAATTGCATTCAAACCTCCACTTCCTGGTTTAATCATACCCAATAGAAACCGTAGATTTGTATGCAATTTTCAACTTTCAAACTTATAAATTATATCTTGACCTCCTCTTCTCACATAACCCACGACCACCAAAAATTGGAACCCCGCTTTCAATTTACAACTTACAGACTTGAAAATTACAAATGAAGCTCCACCTTCCACCAAGCACTTTCCCCATAGAAACTAGAAATTCAAATGCACTTTTCAACTTACAAACTTAGAAATTGAAATCCAACCTCCGTTTCCCATAACTAACTCCCACCAGAAATTGGAACTATGATTATAATTTGTAACTTGTAAAGCTTCAAATTACAACTCGAGTCTCACTTCCCATCAACTATCCTTCTTATAAAAATTGAAACTTCATTTATAGTTTTTAACTTTTAAATTTGCAAATTACACCTCAAGTTCTACTTTCCCATTTCTAAAGCACTGAGATACCCAACATAAATTGAAGCTCAAAGTGCAAAATATAATTCTGAAAAATTGTAAAGGTACTCCAAAACTTTGAAAATCTAAAACTCCTACCATTTTCCCTAACCATCGACCTAGGATGCATTAATTCTAGGCTTATATTAATAAAACTAGGGTTTTTTTCAAATCATTATTTAATTTTTAAATTGTAGGGACCAACGTTGGTCGCATGTGTGTTCCATAACTGTTCGTTGCATGAACAGTTAGTTTGTTAAACTGAGTGTTTGCATGTAAAGGCTATTTCGAGTCTTGAGCTGCGAGTCTATTATTAGTAAACTAGGAGTCTAAGTTATTGTTTAAGTCTAGGATCTATTTATAGACCCATTGGCATGTATTGTAATTATGAGCTAAAAAAGGAAGGCAAGGAATATCCTTCCATTGTAAGATCATTGAGTTGTAGGTTGTTGCAAGCTCATAGGAGATCTACATGTGTAAGTATAGTCTGTTGAATTGCAGGTTGCAGGTTCATGGGAGATCTACTTGAAGTACTTTAGAGTGCTTGGTACTGGCAGGGTTATTACTGACTGGTTGGAGAGGTGAACACTAATTCTATGTGTGAGTTGTGTGTTGGGACCATTTTTGGTAGGAGAGTATTTTGAAGAAGAATTACTGTACACTTGAGGTGTGGCAAGCCTCTGTAAGGTGGAAGAGTGTAGCGTCTCTTTATTGTATTCTTTTCTGTACAAGTATTAATACAAGATTGTATATTGTCTCATATTCTGTGCTATGTGTGAATTCTAGTTACTTGTACTTTTGGTATAATTTTTGCACGTTTAAGTTGCTTATACAATGGTAATCATGTGTGCTCTTAAATCTGACAAGTTGTGTCAGAGCTTTGGGGAACTAAACCATGATGCCAAGCAATACCATGCTTTGAACCATGACTACCATTACTACCCCCTACATGGTATTCCTAATTCCTCCTATGTTTTTTCAAGATACCATTTATATCATAGCATTTTTAGGGATTTTCCTTTAATTATAAAATCTAGGGTTTTAGTTTGTTTACCTGTGTCATCTCAGAATCATCTATGTTTCTTAAATTCATGTCAAGTCCTTTCAAACATCTTTCTAGCTTGTGAGGAATCTAGGTTTTTTATATTTGTTAAAACCATTTGAATATTTATTGGAAGATTCCCACACAAACCCATGGAGTTTTGACCTAGATAGCAAGTCCAAAACCCATGGAGTTCTCACCTATATTTGCTACCCTGTAACTCCATAGAAAAATCCTATTACATTTACAACTCCAAATCTCTGCCAAAATATTTGCCTGAAGTAGCAACTTCAAAACCTGTCATAGGTTTTATCAGACCTTACAAGTCTAAATCCCATAGAATATTTCACTTACAGTTGTAACTCCAAATCCCATCAGACTTTTTACTTGCATCTACAACTCCAAATCTCTGCCAACTCTGCAGTTGGTTTTCTCACATCATAATCCTCAAAACCTATGTCTGGGAAAGAAATGAAGTTCAAATATAAGGTACCTAGTGTCCCACTTATCTTGGAATTTAACACCAATGAAATCATGGACATGAACCTAGGTCACACAGACTTAGGTGATTTTCAAACAAGGATAAATGTTGAATTCAAAAATGATTGGATTCAAAGCATTTAGGACTATGGACTACCCCAGACAGTATCCTTCCCCTTATCATTACAGAGCCCTAATATTCTAATCACATTGGTAAAACACTATGATACATAAAAAAGAGAAGTATTGAATGATAAGAGGGAAAGGATTATGAACCTGGACCCTGACTTCACTGACTCAATATTCCATATGCTAGAGTATGAGAGTTATCTTGATATAACTCCTAACTCATCCAAGAATTTTTACTAGGATAATAACACTAGATGTCTAAGGGTCATAAACAAACAATGGGTAAAAGTCTCTAGGCCCACATCTATAAGATTGCCTAAAACCCTTGCAAGAATAGACTTTAAGGAAGAAATGGGTGACATAATCATACTTTTGCATAGAGTCACTAGGAACCTAGATGTCAAAAACTTTCAGGATTGGATGTACTAATACATATGGGTAATCTACCAAAATAAGTAGTACATCCACTAGGCCTAGTTGATAAGTGACTCCATCCACAAACAATTGGTGGAAGTCCAGAATATAGGGAAGTTCTACATGACTTCATATCTAGTATACATACTAACAAATGGGAGGGATTTCTTAAGATTGAATATAGTACCTGACCAAGTCAACAAGATCTTCAATTATTACCCTAACCTCACCCTTGAGGCAATTAGGCAACATTTTAGAACGGTAAATGATGCATTCATATACTATATCATAGTCATGTTTGACAAAGATCTAGAAATGAAATGATTCTCTGATGTCGTTACTTCTGATATCACAAATTAGGGATTTTATTTCATTCAATTCCCCACATACTCATACATTAGAGTAGGAGGATTCAACAGTTATCCTTATATCCTCCCAAGGTATGTAAGTGACAAATGGGCTTTACTGTAACTTTTGAGGTAGCTTGTAAAGACTCACAAATTATTATCAAGCAAATATAAGGTAGGAATCCATTTTCCCATTAGCATAAGGAGATATACATGCCCTTCCGATGTTGAGATGACTCAAATTACATTAAGAGCTCTCAATGCAAGGCCATTTTATGATGTGAATGGTAGTATTACTAGTATATTTGGAATCATAACATATTCCCATGTTCCCTATTATGAAGACTATTAGGAAGATCTATAAGATGAAGAGAAAGTGAGACTAAAATATTATTCCAAGATGACTTTGGAGCAGATCAAAGCTTATAACATGACATTAGTCCTCGAGTACTTAATAGATGATGAATATCCAATGGATAGGGTTTAATATGGTAGAAATATATTTTCTCAACCTCTTCCATCAATTAGGTGGTCCATTACTGAGTCTTTCTCATTAATGGATAAGACCACCAATGTAATAAATAGGACAATCAACTGGCTAAGGAGCAAAGGGTTCAAGGTGACCAAGGAAACTATGAGCATCAATGATAAGTTAAGAGAAGTCAAAGAGAAGGGTTTAGCACCAATATCATAAGGTTCTAGTAGTGGAACCTAAATAGAATAGGCAGATAGGCCAGTGGTATCACATAAGAGAAAATAGAAGTAAAATTCTAACAGAGGTCAATCTAGTAGCCAAAGAATAGCAATAGATCATCCAATAGTAATTTCAATAGAAGACATAGCTACCCCTGAATCACAAATAGTTTTTCCTATTATCTTTCTTATTCCACTAGCTAAAATACCTCCTCCTGTCTCCACCCCACCATCACCTCAAATAATTTCCCCCTCTATTTCCATCAGCTCACCTATTCTAGTGACTCCATTATCGACAGTCCAATCAATATAATCAGACACTCAGGCTTCACTTTCACTCCCCTCTTCTACATCTCCTTCTATCTCATCCATAATTCCTTCCATCTCATCCCTAATAACCACCACCACTCCACTAATAACTAACACCACACAATAGTACATGGTTATGGAATCAATCATCCTAAATAAAATCCTACTAGCCATCCCAACCACTGGGATAGTTACTAATTCATTTTCATCTCCTATCACCTTCCCCATTTCATCAACCCTAAATGTCCCCACCACTTTGATTGATTCATTCATGGCTCTAGATTTCACACTCCCATAGGTTCCCCTTTTTCAACTCCCTATGGCTACCCCTCTACTTGTGTCACTTCCAATTCCCACACCACCAATAGGCACATCCATTTCCACTGCACCCATTTCATCCATTTCCATTGCACCCATTTATTCCATTTCCACAATAACCTAAACCCCCACTAAGGAGGTAGAGGCAGAGGAAATCATTTATATAATTGTGGATACTCAACCCACAAATGGGGAAGAGATTGATAAAACATTAGCCAAAGATTTAGTGTCCATATCAGTGATAGAAACAACACTCGTCACCACAACCACCAATGTAATAACTTCAATTATAGATTCATAGTTGGTAATGCTAGGACAAGAGGATGCCACTCCAAGCTAGCTAGTGAAATCATTGGAAAATAAATATAAATAAATAGTGTCACTTAACACACTAGATTTTGGCCTTATAAAGGCATTAAAGAAATCAAGGGTAGCTCACATAATTATATATAGAATATTGTATGATTCGGTAGGAGAAAAATATGTATAAATTATAGTCCCCCCACAAGACAAACAAAAAAAAGATCTAGTGGTGGGGGTTTACCAAATATCCAAAGTTCACCTAGGTCATCCTCTAAGAGATGGATTGAAACATGATTTTCAATCAAGAATTAACTTTTTTTTTTTTTAGAAGATGGATAGTGACAAGGTCATAAAAGATGAATTAAATAATAGAGTTGAATAGTCAACAACTATACTAAAGAATTTGATTGAGCCTGTAGCCCAACCAACACAATCTATTACTCAGTTCTCTGATAAGGAAAAACTTGAATTAGTAATAGATATTGACAATATGTGAAGGACTTCAAAGGATTGGGTTGAAGATCTCATCACAAAGGGAAACAAAGTCATTGAGTTAGCAATGGACTACTAAAAAACTTTGAAGGATGAATGGGAAACCTTGAAGACATCAATAAGAAAATATGAGGAAGAAATTCAAAGGTTAAACCTATTCTACTCAAAATTGCAAGTTGTTGACATGATTAAAACTGACACCCACATTTCCAAAAAAATATTGAAAAATGATATAGAGCATGAGAAATTGGATAGGGTATCTAATTTTAGAATAAGAATACTCATAGAGAGTATTAATAAAGCTGAGTCTACATGTGATAAGGTCATAGATACAACCTATGACATTAAATATTTGCTTAATAAGTTATCATATGAAGCAATAGATCATCAAGATCAGATCTTTTTAGTACAAGAGGTTCAAGATAAGTACAAAAGAGTGGTTGAGAGAGAGTCAACATGGGACACAACATTCAATTGTAGTTCCATCCAAAGATTCATTAGGTATCATAATACACTAGATCAGATGGGGAAAGATACTCAAGTATACAAGGATGCACAAAGGGAACTCTTTGATATAATTTTAGAATGTGAGATAATTAACTTATATTCACTTGGTCCTGATGAAGATCATCTCCTAGAGATCTTCAAAACATTTGATTCCTACATTCAGAATATATAGACAAATAAGGACAAGGAATCTTTAGATGTTATGGTTTTAGATTAAATTCTTTCAATAAAATACATTCTATAAAATTTATTCTTTGTTGTTTAGCAAAAATTGTAAAGTTTTAGGGTACAAATTACAACTATCATTTCGATAAATCTTTTTTAGAAAGACCCACTTGTAGTTTTGAAGTACCTTTTTGATAGGTTAAAAAGTTGTAAAAATCAAACTTGTAAATTACACTTTTCTTTTTGACAAAGTCTAAGTAGCTTAATTGCAAAAACTCATGTTGTAAATTACATTTCCAGTTTTATCAAAATTTAGATGACTTAAAAAGTTGTAAAAGTCCCAATTGGAAAATACAAGTTAGGTTTTGAAAAAAATAACCTAAAAATATCTAAAAGCTTTCAACTTGTCTAAGCGTTAGTTCATTTTTGGTGCCCCATTCCATGGAAGAGTTAATA